>JBCEWB010069590.1:0-13298 GCA_039654565.1 Peronia peronii | reverse complement strand
TGAAGCTCACTATTCTCAATGTGAAACTGAAGAATGCCTATCGACTTCTCAAAACTGGCTTTCAAGAAACACTGACATGCACGACTGATTAGGCTGACCGAATACCTGCAAGTTTAAGTGTGTATAGTATGATTGAAAAGACAAAGACCAATCCATCTGATACTGTGGTTGTGTGGCTATAAACAACAACGAACTCGTAATAACCGCACATATGCACGTAATAGGCGACACCCTCTCACGGTACATCATAGTTGATTGGGGCATGAGCCACGGGTGAGGAGTGAAATAGGGGATGGTGGGTGCATGATTTCTACACACTTGCACCTCAGGCCTTATATTTGTTGTTGTGTCATACTGCAAGGCAGTATAGCATATTGCAGGCACTGATACTTGACGTGGTTCTTGACGCGCTCATGCCACACGGACGATTTCTTTGTTGGAAGAAACTGGTCTGGTACCTGAGCTTGGTTTTGGTTACGCTCAAAATGAAAGAAAAGAGCCTTCGGGGAAATGAAAACTGTTCGTTATAAGCGTAGTTTCCATATCAGCCCAGAGTTTTATTTCATTATAAGCATAACAAATTACGTAGTCAAAAAACCGTTCCCAAGGATTCTTTCTTTGTAACACAAGTTCCGTTTTAAGCGTTTTTCTTAATACCGTGTTAGAATGAACTTTACTCTCCTGCCAGTTTTAAAGAAGTTAAAAAGTTCTAGACAAGACAGGATAATGAAGCAAGATCAAACAAGACAAGAAACGATGAGATAAGATAAAGTTTATATGAGACATCAAACCTTACATGTCAGGAAAAGAACATGAGGTTGTCTTTCCAAAAAATAGAAAACATACCAGTATATCCTTCCTGACAAACACATTTGTAACCATCAGATTCATCTTCACACCACTTCATGTGAACACAAGGTTGATCTGCGCAGTTCCTTTGACTTTTGTCACAATATTTTCCACTGTAACCTTCTTCACACAGACATGTATCCTGGCCATCCACATTGGTACAGAATCCCTACAACATATATATATATATAAAGATCTCTTACTGTTGCATATAATTACTGTGTAATAAGAACATAAGTGTTAGAACAACAACATTTGAAAATTGTCATTAACTACATGAAGTCAAAAAATCTTTTACTGTAGAAAAGACTAGACAAACGACTATTCACCATATACTTTCAATAATTGTGTGTGTAATTTTCCTTAAACTTAACGTATCACACATGCCTCTCTTATCCCCGAAACTCAGGTACCAGCACATTCATTAACAGAGCATTTAGCGATGTGCATAGTGTCAATACAGCTGAGTAATCATTTTCAGGTTATGGATGATCAACTGAAATGCTAGCTTAAACCATGCTGCCCATAATATGTAACAATCAGATTTTTTAATCACTTTCATCTAAAGATTTATCCTTTCAATTTCATTCACAAGTCAATTATTTAGTTTCGGTGAAATACAGTACTGAGCTTTGGAGCTTATATAAAATGAGATAGTGTCCACCAGATAGAATTGTTTGGATTCGTACTTTGTTGCATTTGCCCTTGCTGTTTATCAAGTCTATCAAGTGACTCCACTTATCCTCTGCCCCACTTATCCATTTCTGTCAACAAATTAATACTTGTGGTGTATGTTAATTGTTCTGCCACAGAAAATTTGCTTGTAACATCTGCAACATTACCAAGCAAGAAATCTTTTACAAATTCCACTCCATTTAATTTTATGGTCTGGTAGAGAAATACAATCCAAGAAATGAAAATTCAAAGAAATTCATGACTATTACCAATTTCAATACTGAGACTAAGGCAGCTACTGTTAAAGTAAAGCAAAACTCAGCATCAATGAATTCTCTCATTACAATATATTTCCATTATGCTAATAATCCGGCATATTTTCGGTAAGATGTTTAGAATCATTAACCATAATACTTTCCAGTGTGTTAACTGTAATGTTATATAGACAGCCAAAGTAGAAACTTCTTCAGGAAACAGTGGCAGCAAAAGTCAAAATCCAAAATACTGCAAATTAATCTGACTTTTTGCTATATACAAAAAGAGATTAGACTATATCTCACAATCCTTTCTCTGAATGGTTTTGATCAGTTACTGCCTAAGAGCCAATATAGCAATTAAATTATTGAATATCCTCAATCTTTTCCAAAATCAATATTTCTCCTGGTGTTTGTCAGAAAGTCCTGCATGTTTTGGCAGATTTATTTTTAAATAAACACTTTGTCAGATAAGAATTTTTATTCTTGAAATGCTAATTTTAGTTAATTTTTTATATGACTAACTATATTTTACAGATACTTTGTCCATTTTTTTCATTAAAAAAAAAACTGAAAAATTCACAACTAACTAAGCAAATCTTTTCCCATGACTTCTTGTTTTAAATGTTATAAAATCTGGAAGAAGAAATGCAAGAGATGCTGAAAAAGTTGAGCTTTATGAATAAACATGCATTTTCTAGAAAAATGCTATTATATATAAAAATTTCCTGCTGTTTAAAGTTGGACCAGTTTAAATCAACTTACAACATATTTCTGACTACCGTTTAGATTGTCTTTTACATTCGGATTAGGTAATTCCCTGGCAAAGTTATTCCTTTCTAAGCTTTTTTGTCTTATGTCATGGACAGCAATGAAACATTGCTAGGACTGCCTTTTTGTTAACTGGGGGTGAAACATGACATGTTTCCCATTGGACCTCTAAACTCAGTACTCTCAAACTGACTGCTTATAGTTTTATCCATACTGCTTCGATATTCCATCTTTCTCTATTGCTGCAGAAGATTGCCACATAGACCAATATAAGACTATTTTTGGGGGCTCCCTCTTGAATCAGAATGATAAACTTATGAAATCATTGCTGTAAATGCAAAAGAGATAATTTTTTTGTTTCACTCAAATTTTAGTGCACATTGTTCTGCATACTGTCTGTAAATATCTCATGGAAGTATTCATTAGAAATATATAAATTTGCCCTGTGAATTAGTCACACTTGACCATCAATTTGTCATCTCTGTCTATAAACCATTCATCTGCAGGTGGAAATAATTGATTCCTGTTTATCTTGCTGCTACTTTTTTTGCATCTGACAGGATTGTTCATTATACAAAAAATAGCTTTAATAAACTAAAGATGACTTCTCTATGGCAGTCTCTGTAAGCACTATCTGAATCAAATGTGACGTTAGATGATTGTAAACTACACAATTATTGTGTATGAATTAGGCCCAGTGGAGAAGTTATCTAATCCTATATGTCAGTTGCACAGTTTCTGTCAGACAGCCAGTTGTTGAGAATGGTCAACAACCAGATTTTTTAACATACTGGACTGTTTAAATGTCATGCCAGCTTCATCTGAGGGTTCTCTTGTATTTTCACTAATTCTGTTTTGTCACATTCTCCTCTTCTTTGTCGACTCTTCTTTGTTTCTCTGCTGTCACATGCCCCACGGTAAGCCCTGCATCTCAACAGACATGAAGTATTTTCCCTGGTCACATCTCAGCTCAGTTTCTTACTTGTGTAGGCCATAACAAAATTTTAATTTTAAAGTGATATGCATGAGAGAGAAAAGACAATATTATTATAAGCCAAACGTCAGTACTCTGTGAAGCGTAAAAACCACTGGCAATAGACTTTAACACCAAAATTTCTGAAAAGCATGATGTGAGCCCTATTTATAATGCCTATAAAGCCTATGGTGCTGTCAACCAATGAAAAAACAAAGATGACAAAGTCCTAGAATGAATTTTAAGAAATATAACAAGAATTTTTGATAATGGGCTCACACGGTTGCTGTTTGTAAGCCTAATTAAATGTAGAATGTTGAACTGGCATCACATTTATTTACAGTGTCTATTTCACCTGTGGGGTCTTTATTTTTTTTTTTTTAATTTAACCAAAACCATCAGTTAAATTTAAATGTGTTTAATTAACATCATGACTTTCCCAGAAAATTGCTATATAAGACACGGCACAATGAAATCAGGCGCTTGTCAAACTGAGGCGATCAGAGAAATCACGTTTTTCAACAGTGAATTAATTTTTAATGCAATTGTTTTTTCTTCACAGAACCTTTCTATATTGATCTAAGAATGCATTTCAAAGTTCAGTTTCCTGAAATAGATTGAGTAAAAGCTCAAAAGTTGTAATTTAGTGGCATGACTTGAAAGGATAAATAAGGGTTTACAAAAGTAATCAGCCATTTTCTCGCTAAATTCAGCTGCAGCAACAGGTCATCCTCATCGTCTTTATTTGTTCATATCTTGACTCCTACTTAAAGTAGAACAAAATTTTGTTCACACACAAAAAGAGAAATTAATAATCTTCGAAGTGATACCAGTAACTCCATACGCTCAAAATTTGAAGAGAGCCTGATTTCATCGTGTGGCATCTCATATGTATTGAAAAGCTTTCACTTTTTTTTTTTACTTCTTCAAATGTGACCATAGCAAAGCCTGTGAAATATTTTGCACAGACAAATTAAAACTAGGATCTGTTTATGAAGTTGAAAATTTACTATCTTACTTCACTTTAGGGCTTTTGTAAATTATCACAGCCCTTAAATCAATATCTAAAGAATTATCATTCAGAAACAGGTGGAGCAAACACAGTGTAAGACTTACATGGACACACAGGTCCTTGACACATTGCACAATTTTGGTCTCACACAAAGCACCAGTCCAGTCTTTTGGACAGTTGCAAGAAAATCCATTGACTTCATCAGAGCAAGTACCTCCATTCTGGCAAGGTAAGCTAGCACATTCATTGATCTCACCATCACAAAACAAGCCTGTGAAAATCAAAAAATTCTCAGTGGCAAAAATGTGTATCATTTGAGTTAACAATCTGTTCTATAATACAGCAAGTCACAATTTGAGACATTTCAACAAATGTGAAGTTCCTGATGACTTCTTTATTTCCCATATGTGATCCATCATGACGATTCGGTCCACAAGGTACATTTTGAGCAAATTGAGTTATTGATACAGTGTGAAAGAGTGATCTCTCAGCTATCCTTTGACACTAGTTTCATTGCTCAATGACATTATTTGACAGAGTTATGAGCATCTAAAGCTATTGCATGCAGTTGTCGAAAGAAATCAAAATTCTGAGAAATTCGCTTTCAAAACTTTGTGTTATATCTCCTTAGCAACGGACCCTACATATTTAAAAGTAATTTTTAAATAGTTTTCGAGTTTAATTCCATGTTTTGATATGTTTACATCATACAGTGATGCTTAAAGAATAGGTTGGTGCAAAAATCCAAAAATCAACCATTTGAATCCCCCTTTACCTTTCTGCCCTATTTGCTCGAAACCGCCCGGTGTAGCTTGTGGACTGAGTCACATATATATATCAAATACCCTTTATTACTATGCTTGCCAGTTAGTGTGTTTAAATATAATTCAGCAGTTGCAGCTCCACCATATTTACTGCCATGCAATGACACAATATTGAGCATCCTGAAAAAGCCTCAAATTCACCTGGAAAGCAATCACTGAAGACTTATTTCTTCCAGCATTACGTCTCTTAGACATTATTGTCAGCAAAGATTTCTTTTTAAGTAGGACTGAACATTTTATTTGTTCAAGTTTCACAAGCAATGAGATTAATCAGAAGTAGATCCGAGTCATGTGAAGATGATAAATGAAATGAGATTGAAGAAAAAAAATTTTTTTTAAGTTGAACCTGTTCGGCCAGGAGGGCATTTGCACAAGTAGTAACCAATCTGATCAATACAGGTAGATCCAGCATGGCATCTATGACCAATGCAATCATCAAGATTCTTGTCACAATCTGATCCCGCCCAACCTGAGAAACATAGACAAAACATACTGTCACTGAAAGAGCAACTAAAGTCCAAACATAGTTTTTTAGCCCAAAAACATGCTGTAGTGAATGATACATAACAAATCCATTTACGATGATATGATTTTTTGCACAAGATCAATACCTTATTCTCTTAACTACAGGAAAAAGTTTTCAGGCACAACAATAAAAAATCAACAAATCTGTTGTACATAAGACCTTGATGTTGTAGCCTAATGCTATCCATGATGAAATTTGGAAAAACGTATTCAATTGCAACAACTATGATCACTGTCTTTGAAAACAGGAACAAAAATCTCATGCAAATAATAATAAAATTTGCAAATGAAGACAACTAAGTACAGATTCATGGAAGTTCAAATGACTATAAAGCTCAAGAATGAATTTTGCCTAACTATATTACATGTATATGTAATGTGACCTGATCAATGACCGTGTACATACATTCATTGTACTGGAATGGGCCCACAATATGTTGTATTTATTGTTGTCTGAGAAAGCTATTGAGCTAAGGATATTTCAAGTTGTCAGGACATCTTTGAAGTGAAATGTAAAGGATGATTTCATTCTGTGAGATGTAGCAACACCTGCAGAAATTCCTTTCCTGATTAGTAGAAAATTCAAAATGTTACTAAGATTCTTCTGTCACTGTTTGGAAAAGGGCAGTCATTCATTGCCTTGCATTTCCAAAAGGTTCCATAAAAAACAAATCTAAACTTTTAAACTCCTATGAATTTCAAGGAATTTGAATTATCGAGGTCAAATTATAGATCTACAGGTTCCATAGTACTTACCAAAAAGACAAATCTTATCCCCTGTGGCTGGATTACATCTGTAATGACCATTTTGATCATCTCTAGCCCTGCAATACTTCGCACAATCTGAGCCATAGTGATACAGATCACAGTACACACGCAGCTGAAGACTCATCCTGCAATTTACCATGTCATGTAAGTATTCCACGTATTTTTTGAGAATCTCTTCCTCACAAACTTTTTGTTATTGTAAATTTTATTTCATATTAACAAATATGGACAAGGTTAGAATTCCCTTTAAGAAACAAAATCTTTTCTACTTTTATATTCCTATAATGATCAAGATGATAAAGAAGTCAAAAGTATACTCAACCATAATGTGGTAATTGTTCCACTGTGTTTAAACATCCTCATTTTATGCTGGAGATGATTTTTGTTTTTGTTTTTGTCTGTTCCCAATGACAGTTTTCAAAATCTTCACAGACTGTAGTAGTTTTGAAGAATATGTTGGATACTAAGTACTGCTGACACAAAATAGAATGCTGAGTTACACATTTTTCTCACTCTCAACATTAATTTATATAACATCAGTATTACTCAGCAAATAGTCACAATAACAATTTTCAATCAACTTTGATTTCATCACCCAGCTAGTTTGTAAACATTTGAGTGGACAATTTTGGACGACAATTTTGTCAACTTTTGGTACATCAATTTTTGTGAAACTTTTTACATGACCTTAATATTTGGAAAAACGTAACAGAATTTATTTTTCTCAAAGTTACAAATCATCATGACTGCAAAATCTGTTATTTGCACTTAATAACATACCATCACCTCTAAAACAGAGTTCAGGAAATAGTATAATGCTCACAATAAATGATAAAATCGAACATGTTTTCTGCATGTAAAGGCGTAGCTATTTACTTTTGAGAAAGTTCCAGAGCGCTCGGAATGCTGAAACAGCCCATCTTATGACCGCATTCAAGTTAAACAGACCAAAAAGAAACAAAAATGGGAAAATATACATATTAAAAGAAAAAAAAGTAAACAGTATTTTAAGCAAACTAAGTTATACTGCTATGCAGCTTCCATATTAACTGTTACTACAGTGAGGTTAGATCTATGCGTGCTCTGTCCCTGTACTAATGGGAACAAAACAATGATGGCAATATACAATCTGATTTTTAGTGAATGTTGATGTCCGAACTAAATGTTTTCATTCATTTCGACTGGTATCCTGTTTGTTTCATTCATAAAACACGTGTGTATGAGATCAAGTTACAAGTGTTGTTAGTCTTCTGAATCACACAGTCAAGAAAGTTCACAATGATGGTACACTGAACAGGATGGGCAAGTCTAATGACATTGCAGTTTATAAATACAACAGACTAGAAGTGTATCACACTGAGCATGAGGACATCATGAAAGTCTTTAAGCCACCATTATAAAAGCTTTGTGAAACTTGTGATTACTGCTTCCAGTAGATCTACTACTAGTATGGAATTCCGGGGAACACATGTATTTTTGCTGTAGACAGATCTGTTTTTGCTCTTTTTTCAATACTAAGACAGAGTTTTAAATGTCGCCGTAGCAGTGCAGCACCATTTCATTTTCCTGAGTAAGCAGGTCCATGTAATGACTTTCTTTTACACTACTGTGATATTAGTTCGTAAATAATTAATCTGTGCTAGATGCAGAAAGAGTGAATTATTTCTGTATTTGTATAAAATAACATTTTTTAGCACATCGTAACACATAACCATGAATTCACAACTGTACACACACAAAATAAGTTAGATAAAAGCATCATGTAACACATTTATGTCAACGTTGTGCAAACAACTGTAAGATTCAATGTGAACCATATTACATATTGATAAGCTATGCCTTTGCTTTTGAAAATACTGTGTACTTCCACCATGTGTGAATTTGGGACCACCTTCACATAGCCAGTGAACACGGAAGAAAACAACAAAATAATGTATGCCTTATATTGTATAAGTCACAAATAGCAAAATTCGCTAATGCGAACACGTCAGATTAAGAATTAGATTCATACTCCTCACAATGTTCTTGTAGATGCATGAGCCCAAGCAAAGTTTCATTTCATCAGCTTCATTAGAACAGTTTCTTTCTTTGATCAAAGTGTGCCATTTCAAAATCTACTTTTTTATGACAGTATCTCTTTATGAAATCAACATTTTCTAAAATACTTGATTTCTCTCATTCTTTTAGTATCAGTATTCATTTGCTCAAAAGTTTTATTTCTCTGGTTGTCTGAGTATCAGTTTTACATACAACAGATCCTAGATGGATTAAAAAAAAAAAAAACTTTTTTTTTGTTTGCTTTAAAATGAGTTTGATCTGTGAATGTCTTAAGACCAGAAACTATGGCAACTGTTAGCTCAGCATGCTTGTGTCAATATCATTCTCAAGAAAGCCAACCAAAGCTAACATTTGTCAGGAAGTTTCGAAAATTTGAAAAACTTCTGTACTGTGTAACAAGCATGCCAAGCATTTTGACTTAAAGGGACCATGAACGTGTAGTTTGGCAAAATAACTCTCTCATTGCTATGATCCTCTGCATCCATTTAATTGTCTCTTTTGTGTTAAATTAGCTGATTACAGTTAGGTTACATCTGTCAATTTCCTGCAGGTGATTATCTCGAATAAGGTGATTTCTACGACCTGTTAAATCAATCAAATATCCATTCTGCTATTGGATTCAGTTGTCAAAAGAAATCAAAATTCTGAGAAATTTGCTTTCAAAGTTTTGCGTTATATCTCCTTAGCAACGGACCCAACATTTTTAAAAGTGATTTTTACCCAGTTTTCGAGTTTAATTCCATGTTTTGATATGTTTACATGATGCAGTGATGCTTAAAGAATAGGTTGGTGCAAAAATCCAAAAATCAACCATTTGACCCCCCTTGACCTTTCTGTCCCATTTGCTCGAAACCGCCCGGTGTACCTTGTGGACTGAACTGTCGTGATGAGTCACATATTGATAAGAAACTACATGTATGTCATATTGATAGCACCTCTCTAGTGTGGGCTTGTGAGTATTGCTCCACCCCATGACCCATATGGGCTAGGAATACAACTTAGGCAATTAACATTTATCATTTCAATATAATCTGACTGAAAACATTAAACTAACTTAAGCAATGGAAAAAGAGCAGATGTTTAACTGACAAGAACCTGTGAATTCAATGACAAAATTTACAAATCAACATTGTAGTGCTATCAAAATGTAGCGGGAGCCAAAAGTAAAAGAAAAAATAAAATAAAATATATATATTTTATATATACATATATGTTTCTTTGTAGTCACTGGCTGTCAACACTGCCTTATCTGATCTAATAAGAATGACCTAAATCTTCATGGCCAGAGGGATGATAGTTTGCAGTTTGCACTGGGTTTCTATAACATGTTGTATTAGGGTATGCAAACGTCTATAATGAGAATGGCCTGATTGGCAAAGGGTGGCAAAATTGACACCCACATGAAACTGACATATATTTGTCAGCACAACTTCTTCACCTTCTTTTGCTCATTTCAAATATCATTACATCTATATCTGAAGAGGGGATGGGATTAGGAAGTATACGGTCAGTGAGGATATCTGAAGTAGGGTTACACTGTGTCATTCTGAAGCCTGAGTGGAGTGACCAGTCAAAACCAACATTCCGATATAGTTTGGTCAAAGTTAAATTATACTACTGCTGTTTTGATGGAAAAAATTTGCTCTTTACTGTGTTCACCATTAGTGCCTCAATCTTTGGCAATTACTCATTGCTGTTTCCAGTGTTATATAATTACAAAAGCGAGCAGCAATAGTCCATCCTTTTCACTATATGAGCACTTTATCAGCATAACGTTATCACACTATCTCTCATGAACTCCAGGGACCTGTAGTCGCCACCAGAGTCACACACACTACCTTGTTACTTCTAGGATAAATGTGAACAAAAGTCTTCAGATAAATAGCTTCATGAACTATGCATGTCATTTAGATGTAAAATTCCTTTGAGCTAATAGAGATTGAAAGAATAAAAATGATAAGTTGTTTATACTGACTGACTTCACAAATAATTCTGGAGTACACTAGCAAAAAAAAAAAAAAAAAATGTAGACTCTACTTTTTAAACACTGAAAAATAGTCGCCTGTCAAAACAATGTCCTAAAGAAAATAGCTGTACAACATTATCTCCTGTAATTTACCTTATGATTACATTATTCATTATTTACATAGGACCTGTTTTCAATATTATCAACTCAGGCAATCATGCTTTTAATCTCAAATTGTTTGGTGGTCTTCTGTATGCAAAATTCAAACATTTGCCTTATCATCAGTCAAATTAATTCTCTCAATTCAATTTCAAAGACATAAATCTGAATATTGTTGGCAAATAATGTATGAACATAGACAGAACTTGCCTGGTGACAGAGCCAAGCAGGTGGAGCTCTTGCTTGGGTGCATCAATCTGTCTCTTTAAAACAGTAGGTCTGTACTGGTAGTCAAAGTGGTCTATAAAGTCGCGAGTGTTATATGAATCTTCATCATATATGTCGATCTTCAGCTTGGCCACACCCTTTGTTTTTTTTTGCAAGAAGACAACACAGGGAGACAATATGGTTTTAGGTAAAGATACTGCTGTTCACTCATCAAAGCAAAGTTAAATGCATTAATCACTAAGCAATAAATCTGCATCTTATCTTCTTTATCGCTTTTCTCTTGCCTCCTTTCCCTTGCCTTTGCAATCTCATTTCTCTCTCCCCTCTTTCTTTTTCTCTGTCATGCTCTCTTTCTCTCACTTTTTATATATCTTTTTCTCTCATTCTTTCTCTACTTCTTTCTAGGTGGTACTATGATCGTCCAAATAAATATTGTAACTCTGTCTAAATAAATATTGTAAAAAATAAATGTTGTAAAATTAGGTATACTACGGAAATAAGAAATAAAGTCCGACGGGCTCATCCCTGTGTAGATAGAGTAGGAAAAAATAGAGTAGGAGATATGGACGCTAGGGACTTGACATACCAAAACAACAATAGCAAGGGACCCACGAGTGACCAAAACTTTTATTCTTTTAAAGGAATTTTTTTTTTTTTAATTTTTTTTTTTAAGGAAAAACATGTTTGTTTTTTGTTTGTTTGTCTGTTTTTTTTTTAAAACAAAAACCCGTCGAGGTAACCTCCACTAGGAGGCTGAAAGACATTTTACAGAATGTAACAGTATTATGTTACATTAAACATGGGATTTCTGTTTTTACTGAGAAGAAATTACAATGCATATAGAACTATATCAGTTTTGCACTAGTTCAGCAATAAAACTGCCTTCATTAACATAATGGTCATTTTTCTTTTTAAAAAAGGGATCTAATATGTACTTTCTGCAGGTCATTTTGATACATGGTGATGATGTGATCTATATAATTCTGATAAAGACTGGCTCTACATTGAGCTCATTTTCTTCCGTTTTCTCTTGTTTCTGAGAGGTGTACACAAAAATAAGCATTGGTGTAGAAACTCCATGAGTTGGTGTAGTCACTTTCATGTGATAAAAACATCTGCAGAAATGTTAAACGTAAGACTGAGAGAAATTAGAATTTCTCACTTGCTACCATTTTAAGATCTTTCGTGTTTACTCAATACTGACACATTACTGAGCAAAAATGAAGCTGAGGAATTTATTCAATATTTACTTTCAAAATCCACAAGAAGTACTTACCGGCCAAGTGTTGAAACGAAACCTGACAGGATTTTCAATTCCCCCAACTCTTCTGCCGAAAGTGATTTCATTTTCTGATATAGCACTGGAGATTTTGTGACCAAACTGACAGGATTCCATGGAGCTGGACCTTTTGAACAGAAAAAAAAAAAATGATCTCAGATATAGAATTGGGGCTGTCACTGCAGAAAGCCGAGGGTGCTATAGTAACGGAGGAACTAATCATGAAACATGAACAATCAGTAGGTCTATGTATATGAAAACAAGTCTTCAATATCGATTAAGCTTAACATAATATACCTATGATGGGCAACTATATTGGAACAATCAAAGAAAAGATAATGAGGCTGAATAAAACACCAGATAAACTTATCATTTGAGTTATAAAACTAAATTCTCTGGAGCAGAAAAGACTCTTCCCACTCTGAGGGCAGATGGCAGAGACTATAATTTTATAACTGTACATAAGTAATTCCTGTCGGGTATAACAGCTGCACTACAAAATTCAAGTAGATCTCAGTAATTCTAATATATTCAGAAACCATCTTTAAGATGTTACTTCCCATTTTGCTACATGTACATCCCACCCTACCAGGATCCTGATGATACTTGTTGGATTCACACTGTAACTGTAACTGATAGTATGCGGGGCATACGCTAGTGTGTTGTGAGCAATGTTCAGTTGATCGTAATTGTGTACTTGGCCCATGCAAGCGTGCGGTGTGCAGCGAAGGTTGCGCGAAGCTTCGGGAAGACCCTACATGAGTCTAGTTAGATCTCGTGTGTATGAGGTATATCACATGTGCCGGCGCCAGCACATTCGACACAGTTCGAGTAGCTCAGATTGGGTCAGTATATATATATGAGGGCTCGGCCGGAGAGAGAGAGGACAAGTGTACTGCGAAGAGGACAAGTGTACTGCAGTGAGAGAAGTGGAATGCAGTGAGAGCTGTGTGCATC
>JBCEWB010069579.1:0-13298 GCA_039654565.1 Peronia peronii | reverse complement strand
GGTTTTTGTTTTCTCTTAAAAGCCCTGCCTTTTCTGCGTATAAAAATGGTATCAAAAAATGAATATGTCCATTCTAATGTGTTTGAGCAATGGTCATTCAACGGTAGGCCTAGCCTATTGTACATCAGGATTTGGTTCCATCTGGCTGCTATGTGCAGTCATAGATCATCACTAATGATTATATATAGGCAAAAAGTGCATAAGACACTTGATTATGACCTCTCCTAACAATATCATGAACCCTAGTGCCAGGGATGGATATTGGATGACCACTATGAGGTGAAAAAACTGCTGATCATGCAGATTATCAGTGTCAGCATTCTAAAACGAATTTTCACGTCCTATAAATAATGAGAATTTTCCTTTTTTTCTGATGCTTCAGAGCTCAGTTGTGGACTATATGCCATAGTAAAGGTCAAGACACTCTTGGTTTGGACAAAACAAAGATATGGGGGGGGCACATATAGGCCCTCAAGAACCCAGTATTTACTCTATGGGAGCCCTTATAATGATGGGGGGTAGGGAGCAAAATTCGAGAAAAGACCCAGAAAGTTGAAAAATGGCAACAATAGACACAGGAGTTATGGAGAGAGGGCTAGTATGTGAAAAAGTGCCGTTCTGAGGCTGAAAGCAGAACAAAAAATTCTCCATGTCCATTTTTCGCTGAAAAAAAAACTTCAAACGCATTTTTTTCAAAACCCGGTTTTTTGTCAGTATTTTGCTATCTACTTTTTTGTTTCGAAAGCGGTTTTAACTAAATTTGGTACACATCATTTTCATAACAAGACCAAAAAATGTACGTATGCGTGGCCATTCGCTTGGTAAGCTTTAGAGAAAAATCGGTTTTTAGTATGAAAAAACGGTCAAATTTAATTTTTTGTTACATGGCATTTTCAAAAAATTTCTAGAAAATTTTCTGTTGCATAGGGAGGGCTGACAATTGTAACTTTTTAGATATTACGTCAAACAATATGTTCACCAAGTTTTATCAATTTTTGTTGAAATTTGATGGAGGAGACAGATTTTAAAAATCAGTGAATTTAGAGACGCCAAAATCCAAGATGGTGGCATTGTCATGGCAACCGTATGAAAAGTCGATTTTTTTTCACTGTTTGCTTCTAATTTGAACATGCCAAATTTGATTGAAAAGGTTAAAATAGTCTATCTTTAATAATTAAAAAAATCACCTCCAGGATGCACTCCTCCTTCCCCTCCCTCAATGTGGAGTAGAGATGAAGAAAAAGAAAACAACCAATGCCAATTAGAAAATTCTCACCACAAATTCTGAATTCATGCTATATCAGTTTTCTTTCTTTTTATCTTATCCCAGATACAAAAGTAATTCAAAAAGAACAATGTCAGACCATTCACAATGTTTCTGCCAAACAATTCCCTGAACTATTTACAGGAGTTTCTTCATGTTACTTCTTCCTCTAGTCCGTCCATCAGTTCGAGATGTTTTAATTTCTCTCCTCTCAATTCCTTAGCCAAATAAAATGCATTCAAAGTTCAAGTATCTATTACATATACACATAAGAGAAGGCCATTTCCACAAACCTCTCGAGATGCAGATCTAAACCACATGCAAAGAGCCCCTTCCACAATGCTCGCAGGTCTTCTTTGATCAAATCCTCACAGCACTGCATGAAACTGCTGAGGGTCAACAGGCGGCTCTCACCCTTGGTGGAACTCTGCAGATGTAAAACTTGAATGACGTTCTGCCTTCTGGCTTTAGCAGACTGGTTCTACATAAACTTTCACTCAAGTTAAATTATACAGTTCAGATATAAAATATAAGTGATACAATTATCATGCTGCAGCAGTTTTTCATGAATTTGCCTCACTCTCATGCTATTTATGATATTTAAGTCTATATATACATGATGGTGTGAATATGTTTGGCATGAATGCCAAGTCTCATCAACTGCGATTGGGATTTTCTTTAGACAGATAAAGGTTATTTTATCTTATATTATATTTAAAATGTGACACATCCACTACACACTCTTTCTCCGGTATCTTTGATTTGCATGCCTATGAGACTTGAAGATTAGCAGCAGGCTTACACTGTCTTGATCTGATTAGTCTCATTCATTTTAACCAGAACGTACATGATTTATAGACCTCAGTGATCAAAGACAGTATTTATCACACAACCAGATGAAATAAGTCTCCTGTCTGTTTTTCCGTGTTAGGAATTATTGATGTCAGTTGGATGAAGAAATGAGTGTACTTGATCGTGGTATTCCTGAGTTTTATTTCTTACTGTGTCAGACTATCCACATTCAGAATTATCTCATGTGACTCCATGGTCAATAACATTCAGTTTTCTGGAGGAAGTCTAGACATGTGATGATTCAGTTTAACCGGTTGTACGACTTGGTTATGCCAACAGATATTTCCTTTGATTTGAGACATTCCCTTTCATGTCCAGAGAATGCCAAAATGTGGGGTGGAATTAGTTTAATTTTCAATATAGATTAAATTGCAAAAACAAGGAACACATTTTTTATTAACTGCTCCTGATACCTTTAATTCTTTGACAGCAATATCAGCTGTAGCTCCTTCTTTCTCCTTAGGTGACTTCTCTGACTTCTCTGACTCTTCTTTCCCCACGCCACTTTTCTTTTCTTTCTCTGTTGCCTGAGATCTGGGAGGAGAAACAGTCATGCTTTACAAAATAGATTTCACACCCACAGGATTTAAAAATTATGCTGTGCTAGTCTATTCACATAAAACAATGCCTCTTTCATGGGTACCATTGATACAGTCTTGAAGAAATTGTACTAATGTCTTTCCAGTATGAATCAATTCATCGGTGACATTTGCCACTTGACATTCCTGTCATTAAGTAATGTTTACAGATTAATTTATTACTTTCTTTTTAGATAATATTAATTGTATTCATTTGTCATGAGAGGCAGCTGTTTCATTCATTCCTTGGGTATGTAAAATAGTTCAAGATTCCTTTGTGCAAGATATCAAATGCATCTTGAAAAATCTACGACTACATATGATCTTAAATTGGTCTAAGTTTCAACTACCTTAGCAATATGATAGCTCATATTTGACCCAAAGACAATGAGCTGTGTTTTGTCATGATAATTATACTTAATTAGAAAGCAGAGATGTCAAACTGTTTTCACAAAAAAGTCGGAAAATCCCCCTCCCCCCCTATTTTAATACGGCGGTCTGGCGCTGTCTGGTTATGTAAGACACTTCTAAAAAATCTAGGCTTTTCATGCTAGGAGAAGTTTGCATTGGTTTGAGAAAAGTTTGCGAGTTTTCACAAGATCCTGGGATGGCTATAAACTTATACAACTAGTGGAAATTCAAAGAACTAAAAAGATCCCACAAGCAGTGCCATCATCAAGATCTAGATCTAGATCACGAACAGCTGCCAGCTTACATTAGTCTTTCTAGGATCATGGGCACATTATTTATTGTTGTCAGTGCTCTGATGTGCTGATTTTCCATCAACAAGCAACTCTCATGCGACCACTCAACTGCATGTTGTCAGGTGTGAGGCTTTAAGCATTACAAACTTCGATCTCGATCTTTAAACAGCAGCCGAACAGCAGTTTGACTCTCGTCCGGAGCTTGCGCAAACCTCTTTCGTACTTCCAGTTTCACTATTTTTTGCGCAATTTTTATCACAAATTATTATTAAACCCGGATTGTATGGTAAACTCAAAAAGGTCAACAATTGAGCAGCCAAAAGTAGGAACGTTGGTGATGACCAAAAAGTCAGAATTCCGCTAAAGTTGGAAGTTTGGCATCTCTGAGAAAGCTCTCCAGTTCTAGAAAGGTCAATTCATGAGGTGACAGTTTCCTGTTTCCTTTTTAAAATTTTCAAAAACAATTATTTCATGCAACAAAATTGTCATTTGTTTATGTTTGTTTCTCTTTACGTTGTGATAGCCTTCTCAGAAAGTTGATAAGTATCAGAATGATAAAAATTTTGCATGCAGTTGCATGACAAGAACTCACTTCTCTTCATGTTTTTTCTCTACCATTGTCAGAGCTTGTTTTTCCTTTATAGACTTTGAGGCTGGTTTCTTGCTAGTTTTCCCTTTGCTGCTCTTTTCTGTTGAGGATGGAGATCTATGGCAGGAGCAAACAAAAACATTAAGGTATGAGAGAGTTTTATCAAATAGTGTCTAGGCTAATAAGGTGACGTATCTGGGTCTTATATTAACCATGGTAATCATACTATTATATATAAACCAAACAGAAGCACACATATGACAAGAATGAAAATTTGGTTGTGCTCTGATTACTTTTGGTCTTCAAACATGCCTTGTACTCCATACTTGACAACAGTCACCGCTGATAATAAAAGTGAACATATTTACTCATTCTATTCAATTTTTAAAAAAAAAACAACCTTGTGTACAAGCAAATTCATAAACGAAACTACACAGCATTAGAACAAAATAATCACTTAAAAACAAATATGTATGCAACCGAAATTAAAAGAAAAAGCATATTTACTTCAGACACCTATCATAGAATGGAAACCATTTGAACAAACAACTAAATATGAGATATTATGAGATATACTCACGTCTCTTTGTCACGGGATTTGTGAATTCCATATTGTCTCAGTACACTAGTGACCGCCTCTGCCAAAGGTTTTTTGGTAGGACGTACTGCATTGAAGAACGATGCCAGCAAATTTTCACTGGCTGAGTTGAGGATCTGTTCTTTACACAGACAGATATCTCCAGAATCCTGTTGCTGATCTACAAAGTAACAGCTGTAGAAGATCTCTGTCAGGGCTTGATTTGCTGCTGGACCCAATGTATGAGCACCAGCCTTGCCAGAGAGCTTGAACGCCAAGTAACTTTCTAATGCATTGTTAGCTTCAGGCTCTGTCAGTAATACTGGGCTCACAGTTTGAACATTCAAGTTCTCCTCAGGAGCTTCTAAGCTTGTTTCAACCTCTTCTCCCAAACTTAAGTTGAGCCACTTTGATTTCAGGAAAGCTTTACGCACATTCTCCACCTTGGTTTTGGACGGAAGGCTTATCACAGCAAATCCTTCAATGAGCTTGCACTTTTTCTTCTGTTCTGGAGTGGGAGTGGTGGGTGTGGTTGGCTGGGACACAGATGAGTCAGATTTGCTGTCCAGGCTGGCCTCCGTTGCCATCATGCCTGAGTCAATGGACACAGTGGTGCCCTGAGATGTCACTGCAGATTCCTGCGTTGAGGCTGGCAGGGACTCAGGCTGCTGCAGCTCTCCAGCAATTGGAACAAAGATCTCATCTCTGTCCAGTCCACCATAGGAATTACAAACTTTACGTATAGATTTTCTGACTGTGTTCAGATCTAAATAAGTGGGGATACCTGTGATCACCAACAGGCGAGAATGAGCTGTTGGCACAGACAGAGTATGAGCTGCAGACTTGACTGCTTCATACACCTCCTGGCGGCAATGTGGCTCTTTCAGAGCTAGGTAGCGCAGGGTTTTGGCTGTGGAAACAGCAGCTGGAAACCAAACCATGTCATCAACTTTAATGGAAGAGGTAGAGGCTGCAGTAGATGTCACACTGATGCTTGAATTGCTGGATGCTTTCACTGGTGGTGGAGTGCTCATGGCAACTGCTGGCGTGGTCTGTGTGTCCAGTGAGTGTGATATATGAACTCCACTAGAACTTGTGGAAATGTCAGACTCTCCTCCCTCTGTGGCAGGTCTTTTGTCCAGGCTCAATCTCCGTTTTATGGCTACCACTCTTTCTTTCCTCTGTTTCATCTTTTTCTTCTTGTCTGAACTGGATGAGCCTGCAGTGTGGACAGAGCTGGTTCCGGCTGCCCCTTCCTCAATACCAGCCTCCCCCAATTCTTTGGTCTGAGTAATTTCACAAGGTATAATCTCTGAAATGGCTAAGCAAGCTTCCATAAGGGCTTGCAAATATGTGGACCATCGCCCCGTGTCTGTTACACCCAGTCCAATACCATGGCCAGCTGTTGTGGTCATTTCTGGCATTTGTTTGGCTTCTTGATCATACAACTTTTTCAGTTCTCTGGGTAGTGCACTGAGCATGCCTTGGGTGGGACTCAGTCTCATGCTCAATTTGGTAAGCACACTGCCTTCACAACCCTCACTGTAATGTAATATTCTCAAAGTCTGAGCCAGAAGATGTAACATATACTCTTTCATCAGGGCAGGGACATCTGTCTTCCAAAGAAAACCACACAAAAATTCAATCATATGAAGAAAGACTGGAGGAGTAATATGGATGTTATCCAGACTCCATAAACTTGGATTTGTCTCCGGAACCTCTGTATTCATGGGGGATAATGAGGTCGAAGATGCAATGCTGACACTGTGTTGAAGCTTGACAGTTCCTTCCCTCTGTCCATTAGCTTTATCACCCCGCAGCCCACAGCCTTGGGTGCCACAACCAAATGTCTCTGTGACCAAGGTCTCCATGTAAGCCACTGCCAACAGAAACTGTGGTGGCAAGGAATGCAGAGTGACAACAGCTCCTGGTGATGGGGACACCCCAATTTTCACATATACACGATCTCCTGGGACAATGGCTGGAGCAAATTGATCAGTGGTGTTGGATTGATTGTGGACATCCCGTGGATAGCAAACTACCTCCTGCTTGGTGACTTGGCCACATTTTTTGATACGCTTGCCAGTGTAGGTGCTGATTCGAGCCCATGGGGCTCTGTAAGGAGGGTTTCTGGAAAACGACAGAGTTTGGAATATAACACTGAGATATTTATCCCTCATGCTAATTTTATGTGTTCTCTTCTCATGCCTGACAAAATTCATTTCTAACGCTACACAAATCTAAAATTGTTGCTTTCCTAAACTCAACATGAAAAACAGATATTATGCATACAACATTTGATCCAGACAAATAACATCATGTTCTTTCTCTTTAAATAGCTAATTAAAAACTGCAGATATTATATTGTGATGAAACTAGAATCACATTTTTCTTTTAGCATAGCAACCTAGACAGCTCTAAATTCCGTAACACAGATTGCTTCAATACAATGATGAATATGCTATAGCTTCAGATTTGAGGGCAGTACTCTTTTGACCTCACACTGGTACACATGTTTCCTGTACTTACTCTTTGTTACCAGCATCTGGACTTTTGACACAGGAAACCAGGATGCAGGCTGCTCCAGGGAAATGGACATCTGTGCTGATCTTATTCTCATTGACAGGGAAAGTCACATAGGGAAACATCTCAGGAGCAGTCTGAGGAATGTAAAGATGGAAAGTGTTTTCCCTCTGAAGCATTTTACATTTTAACTCCTGAATAATCTAATGGAACATTCACTCTTTTAACAACTTTTTGACCATTTGATTCCAGTGTCAGATATATTACTAATATGTTTCAAAGATTTTGCCAAGGGAATGATCTCTATTGATAGAAACTTTTACATTATAGGCAGCAATACACTAAATATGGAAATTCTTATCTTCTTCAAGGGAAAATATTGAAACTTTCACCACAGCTGACAAATTCAGAGGCATTAAATGATTTTTAAAAAGTATCAAACACTGAATATTCTTCAAGTAAACAAATGAGTGGGGGAGAGACAAGATAGGCTGGTAACTTTTCTCTGACAAATACCAAGAAGGAAGAATGTAGACACGATAGCTTTTTATAAGGATGTCATACTTAGCTTCTAACAAACCCAATGTATCTATCATTTTTATATTTCAGAAACACACGTCTTGTACCTGTAAACACATGCACAACTGATTGGTCAGTTCAATCAAGTAGTCTTCCCCTTGATTAGAGGCTCTTGCAATGGCCACTGCCAACTCTCTCTTCAGCCTCAGATTATTGCGATAGACCAGGCTGGTCAAGGAGACAAAAGGTTCCAGAGACAGCTGGGAGAGGAGTGAGGTCTGGAATGGGGACATGGCCTCCAGGGTGCCTGTGGTGAAAGGGGCTGACAACAGGTGCTCGGACAGCAGCTGAATGTTCTCCAAGTCAAGTTCCTGAGGATAAGTTGGTTTTCACTCTAAATGAAGAATGATTAACTGAAACCTTATGTATTTTTCATCCATATGATGGTTCTCAGAAACAGAGAAAATTTTAAAGGATTATCATTTACATATCAGATTTCCTTGGTATGTGATTTAAGATTTGTGCCAATATAATTGCCATCAATCAGAAAAATATAACGAATACTTAATACTACTTATATGGTGTTGATCAAGCCCCTAATACTGATATTATTTTAATTTCCGATGATGATTCTCTTTCTCACCATTACTATATTTATATATAATAATGAGTAGAACAAACGTTGGATTTTAAAGTTTCACAACAGGAAGATCATGTAATCTTTTTATTTTCATAGATAAAACCAATGTAAAGTTGTTTTTTTTCCCTTTCAATCTTATTTCAACAACAGATTCTGTGTGTGATCAAGTGTCAAGTTCACTTTTCAACTACAATCTTATACAGACAATATTGTGGGACAAAGTCCTGTGGTAAAGCCTGTCTTTGAATGTCATTTATTTGTACCTGCAGAGTTGCAGCACAAGCAGCCATTCCTGAGCCCAGACTGGCAGAGCAAGATGTCACCTCCATGGCCGGGGAGTTGCAGTGATCCATCAGACGCAGGAACGCTGTACGAAGATACATGCGGGCCAGATACCATTCACTGGACAACAGCTCTCTGAAAAAATATAACATTTTGATTAGTTCCTACGAAAACAAAACTAATAGGAACACCTTTTTAAAAAAATGGCCCAAATCTAAAACAAATGAAATCTTGAAAAAACAATAACTATATCAGAGTCCACAGTATATGTATTATCTTCATTCACTAATGTACTGCTATACTCTGACATATTATCACTGAATCAGAAATTATTATTTTTTTTCCATATCCTTTTTGTCACTATCTATCTCATCACCATCCATTATAAACTCTCAAGCTTCTGACGGATAAGAAGAGATTCAGTGCACAAAAAAAAAAAACAAAAAAAAAAACACAGTGAAGTAAAAAAACAAATACATTTTTCATTGGGTTGTGAGTTTATTTCTAGCACTGTGCTCACAATTCGAAAACACTCTTACTTCATAGATATTTATCGAGTCCTGTTACCGTGCATCTAAGCACAGCAGTGATTAGAGTTTTTTATCTGAGCCATGCATCGAACAATACAGATATTGGTGCTGGTTTGTATTCATACTAAATCAGCACAACTACAGCCATCTTGCACCAAATACTATGTTAGTGACACTCAAACATTGAAGTGTATATCAACACGTATACATCAAATAATTTTCAAAGAATGTAAAAGGCAATCAGAAGCTATCAAAATCAGGTAGGTGTAAACTTGATGCTTCCCTACTGGCCTGATGCATGTTCACAATATTCTTTCTCATGATGGGAAAGAAGACTTAAATATTTCAATAGAAGCTTTCATGACATAAAAATGATCAGATTATTTGCAGCCTTGTTTTTGTCAACACATCTTTTAAAGAACAAGTGGATATGTTGATGACAAAGAGGTAGAGCAGAGTGTAGTAACCTACTGGTCATATCACAAACATATGCTCACCTGTGGATGAAGATGTTGGATGTATCCATTGTCTGACCACCAGTGATCGACCCCTTTCTCATTGCCTGGGCTGGTTTCTCTAGCATAATAAGAGGGTACCAGAATCGTACCAAGACCCCTTCACTTCTCAGGTATGTTTCCACCTGCACTAACTCGCTTGTCTGGGAAAAAAAAAAAAGTAGATACCAAATGCTACATCAATGTGTTTTCTATTCTTTTAAAAGAAATCACAAGATTCTTAAAGACAGGCACAGTTAAAGTGATCAGCAAAAAAGAGTTTGATGGGAACAGGAAGGAGTATAAATGAAATAATCTCATTTTCTCAGATCTATGGCATAATGTTTTGTTAAACTGCCCTGAAACTATGACAAAAATGAATAACTTTAGATTCAATTAATTATGGCTTGATTTTCTTTAAAATTGTGATAAATAATACAAAAAGAAATCAAAAATCTCTCTGTCATACCTGTTTCACTACAGCCTTAAAAGACATTCACAGTGTTATCCAACTAGATCAATATATCTATGCCATACACTTGCATTTCTAAATAGTACTTATCTCTCAAACTTAATGATCATTATCATCTTAGAGACTCTTGACTGGAACCCGCCAGGAAAATGGAAGCGAGGACATCTTAACAGATCTGGAGGCGGAGCCTGCCCACAGAACTCAAAGCCACCAGTCTGACATGGAAGGCTACAAGAAAGACCCCCAAAGACCATATAAAATGGGGGACTACCATCTAGGTCCTATGCTCCATAAGAAGCAAAGAAGAATATAACTATCCAAGCAACTATCATCTTACACTGTCCACATCCAAGACTGTCCCAGTCAGGCCAAATGTCTTCAACATACTCCTCACTGCAAACTTGGGCAGCTGGGTGGTGGCATAGGCACTAATGCCACTGGGAGTGCGAATGATAACTGTGGTGCCTTTCTTGACACGGTCAATGGTAAATTTGGCCAAGTCTTCTTTGATGTCATCAATGGTAGGCAAGTGAAGATCACGTGGAATCCCTCCATTCTCCTCATAGAGAAACTCAACCGTCTGTCTTGCTATATCAGTCATGCCTACATAAGATTAAACACATATTTCTGTAAGTTTTTCCACATAAATTACTGCACAGGTGAGCAATAATAAGGAGCAATGTCAACAACCAGAAATAATAATTTAAAGTTCACCTTTAAAACTGTGCGAAACAATCTGTATTTATGACCACAAAAAAAATTAAGAAAAGAAAAAAGGTGCAAACCCAGTGGGTACTAAGAATAAAGATGGGAAAATTATTCCTGGATAAAGTGAAATCTATGTAGTTTTAAGTCCTGATAAATTTACCTAATTGAAGAGCTCCCCTGATCTGTTCCAAACCATCTTTCCTCTCAGCCTCATTCCTGAACCTTCTCCTGATAACAGGGAAAACTTTTTGTTCCCAGGCTTTGACCAACAAGGCATAATGGTCTTCCATAGCTGACTCATCTACCACTGTTTCATCATCAGAATCTTCCTCATTGGGTCGCACAAACATACTGTCTGGCCCAGTGACCACAAAATTGTCATAGCAAGGTAAGAGCTTGTAATTCAGGCTGGCATCAATGTTGTATTCTGTTAGAATAAAGACATGCAGTTTTACACTACATAACAGAAAAAAATGGACATTTCAACTACCAATTTGGGTGTACCTGCCCTGTTATTGATATTCTTGTTTATTTCAGGTCATTTCATTGAGCTGATTCAGTTTTTCTGCAGAATAAACTTTATTTCAAATGAAAGCACTACCAATATATCAAGGCTGACACATTGACAAAATTGTTTAGTATGAGCAGGCTACTAGATCTTTGCTGTTTCCGTGATAAGTAATTATCTCTTTGTTTCTGGTAAATTTTCTATTTTTGTAATGAGCAGTCATCTTGTTTCATTATACAAACATCTTATTTTACTTGCAGCTACATCTATATACCAAGGTTTAAAATATACTGAACACAGTTTTGTGGGACTATAAAATCTGTTTAGTTTTTAAACTCCTTGCCATAGGACAGTTCTGAACATTTACCCTTGAGGGTTGGAGGTGGTTCAGCAATCTTGCATGGAGGCCTGGGCGGTGTCCTGCTTTCTCTTGTGGATTCTGACTGTGAGGAGGCTTGTGGTGGTTCCGTGCTGTCACTCTCACTGTCAGAGGCCGTGTGGAAGGGCAGGTGGCCAAATGATTCTCGAATGTCTCGCAATACATCATTGGCTGCCTCAGCAGCATCTCTGTGCTGCTGGCCCTCCGCAAATGCAAAAGGGCGAGCCCCAAAGTTAGCTTTGACGCGGCAGTTCTGAGGAAGTGTTGATGAATACATGAAACTTAGTAACCTCAAAAATAAAACTTTATATATGAGACTGCTGAGACAGCGATTCATTTGTAAAGTTGTATTCTAGATAATTACAATATAATTCCATATCACTGAACAGTAATTGTTTTGTAAAACAATGTCAGCCATAAACATTTTCAGCTGTTTCATACTTTAGGTGTGTTTTCACCAATCTAAAAGCTTAAAAATCAAATGAGACGTGACACGATGAAATCAGGCACTCGTCAAACTGAGGCGACCAGAGAAATCACGTGTTTTTCAACAGTGAACGATTTTTTAACGCAATTTTTGTTTCTTGACAGAACCCTTCTATATCAATCTAAAAATGCTTTTCAGTGTAAAATTTGCTGAAATGGATTGAGTAAGAGCCCAAAAATCGCAATTTTCCAGCATGGGCTAACAAAGATTAATAAGGATTTACAAAAGTGATTGGTCATTTTCTTACTGAATCTAACTTCAACAACAGGTAAACCCTACGTCTTTAATTGCCAATATCTCAACTTCTACTTAAAGTAGAACAAAATTTTTTACACATACAGAAAGGGAAATGAATAACCTTTACAGTGATACCAATATCTCCATATGCTCAAAATTTGATGAGAGCCTGATTTCATGGTGTCGCATCTCAAATCCTCTTTTCATAACTGTCTTTCTTAGACTAGATTCTCACCACCTTTCTGTCTTTTTATTCCTGATAGATCTCAAATGTGAATACAACATAGAAAAAGGCTGGCTTACCTTTTTCTGAATGTGAACCACTGGGTACAGAGCTCCTGACACATTATCCAGAGATGCACTAAGTCGCTGGCCATTGTAGGTAAAGTACACTTGACCTGAGAACAGATCAAATGATAAAATGTGAAATATAAATGTCCACAGATGTCAAAATACTCTAAAAATTCAGAATGGTACATATGTCAGCTTGACAAAAAGAATTACAAAAAAAGACAAACAAGCCAGTATGCTGTCCCTTAAACCTGGACAGACAACAGTTGTACTAGGTCAATCACAAACTGGATGCATATGAGAAATTAATATGATATCTAATTGGCCATCTGAAAAAAAAAATGTTTAAGGTGATCTGCGGCTGAAAATCCTAAAATTGTCAAATCGCCAAAAATTTCCATTCTGAAGGTGTACAAATGATAACAAGATAATAGGAATTGAAATTCTGTGACGTTTTATTGCCCTCTATACATGGTTGCCATGGTAACATCATAAACAGCCGCCATATTGAACGTTTTAAAGCAAACTTTAAAGTCCTAAGGCTTTGCTATTTTTTAAGCTATTGTCTTCAAATTTTGAGGATAAAAATTCTGAGCATCACTCTACAGCAAAATAATGCCAGATTTTTTATATCTATTTTAGTTTACAAGATATTGCATCCAAC
>JBCEWB010069568.1:0-13298 GCA_039654565.1 Peronia peronii | reverse complement strand
GATAGATGCCGCATGCCGTGGATCGGGGGATGAGTCAAGAGGTAGTGATTAGATTCCAAGTCAGCGTATACATGTAATTTTCACATAACATTCAGTAATAGCCGATGCCGTGGATTGCCCCTGGCAAAGAGGAGGACAGCCGCCTATTGGTCAACGTTCGGCTGGAGCCGAGTGGGCGGAGTTAATTGTGCATAAGAGCAAGCAGATGGCTCAGCCGGTGATATGGTTGGAATTGGACGTACATGTACTTCTTTTAGCACATGAGATAGGTCTTCAAATGACTTATATATACGTCCGATAGCAGTGAAGTGGTTAATCTCAGTAAATTAATTCAATGCACAGCAAATAGAACTGGTTCTACTTTGTAATACTTGGCTAGCACTTATGGTTAAGGGACAGAGTGTTCACAATAATGCTAAAGCATTCTCACTTTTGCCCATTCATGATTTTGCAATATACCACAGCTTGGCAGCTTGGTGAAATTTGTATCCTTCCCCAGGTTTCTCTACTATGAGGTGTACATTTTATATGTTCTGACTAACCATGTTCTAGTTGTTTTAGAGAGCTGAAACTTTTACAACTTCTCAAAGTACTCCCCATTAGCATTGATACATGACTGCACCCTCCTAAACCAAGAGACAAAGGAATGGCTCCACTCCTCAACAGGTATCTCCGCTATTATTTTGTTGAACGTAAAGATTGTTTCTTCATTGTCACTGAATCTCTTCCCTCTCATCTGATCTGATCTTTCTTTGACAGGAAAAAGTCACAGGAGCCAGATCCGGCAAGTAAGGCGGATGTGGGAGAGATTTTATGTTTCTTCTTTCCGACTGCTCCAGTCACATGTGCTTTGTGAGCAATTGCGTTATTGTGGTGTGCAGCTTAAGTCCTCGAGTGCCTGTCCTCGGATGCTTTTGTGCCCACTCGTCAAACGCCTTTGGCAAACAGTAAAGTTATTGATATACTATGGCCATATGTTCCAATCATACATAATCACAGCTCAAAAATCATGAGCGTCTAGCTTTGTTTTGAAGTTTGGTGACCTTACCTCATTTCACATATCTGACCATAAAACATGTCATTGTTATTGAAAAAAACGGAAAAACTTTTCCCAGTCTTATAAAGCATTTGTGAAGCGTTCAGCGAAAACAGGGCACATGGTGAAAATTTTCGATTTTCAGTTGTTAGAGGATTCTGAAACCCCATATATTTCTGAACAAAATGTAGTTTGAATTTTGTAAATAGCTTTATTATATGCTGAGATATTGCATTTTAATGACAGGGAACCACAATACTGTGAAAATGAGAAAAACGCATTTAAATTTTTCACGTGTATTTTTTGCGCATTTTGATATACATCTTCACACAAACACTGCATATTCAACTCAGAACAAGTCAAAACGGCTGTGTAGTTATCACAAATGAACAACAAACATATTACATGACAAATTCCTTTTTAAAAATAGTTTTTAAAGATTTCACAGAATTATATAGTTCGCTCTAGACCTAAGTATGAAAGCGATTTAGATTCGCCTGAGCACTTTAAAAATTGGATCTAGATCTAAATCTAGACCGATTATGTGTAGCAAATGGTGTCAACTAGATCTAGAATATTAAATTTACAAAAAGATAATATGCATTTATATCTTTTATCGGTTTTATGCAAATTTATTTCCTACCAGAAGGTCTAGATCTAGATCTAAATTCAAGTGCCTTTGACTTGAATATAGATCTTGATATAGATGCTCGCAGGATTGTCTCCTTCATCGGATTCATGTCAGTGTTAGAGCTACCTCCAGTGAAAAATTCATTCACAAGTTCCTTTAGCTCGCTCTCGCCTACTGTGTCAATAATATTACATCTCCCAGCTTCACTTCATAGAGAGGCAAACTGTTGACACTCAAGGTCTATTGAAGCAGCCAAACCTTCATACTCCATTTGTCTTGTAAGCAAACGCATTTCACGTGTTGAGATTATTTATTTTAAATTGTTTCAAATGTAAATAAATAATCTTCAAACAGTTAAGCAGAAACTAAACAACATTTTTTTTTTAATGTACTGGGGTTCAAACGAGCAGGGTGGAATAGGACAGCAGTAATGGTCCGGAGAATTGGTGATAACAAGAAGGCGGTAATATCATGGGCACGACGTACATGCCCACTACTCCTAGTTCCAAAATTTCAAATGTACACAAATTCATGCGAACTACTCATTAGTGGATAACTCTGTTTATACCCTTCATTTTGATAGGCAATACATTGGGATTAGTGTGTGGTACAGGAATGTGGTGACCCCGTAAAACAGGCGAAGTAATCCATTATGTAACCTGGATTTTCGCGATACATTTTCAATAAAGAGGCTTCAAAGAAGCCTTTCAAAAATACATTTAGGTGTTGAATTCGAGGAAAACCTTTTGTGGGATGAAAAATAAATGTTTAACTCATTCCCTCCGGAATTTTTTTCGCCTGTGGACGGAATTATTTTACATGCGTCACAAAATTAGGAAACCATGCATCACATTTTCACCTATTGTGTTTCTATTTTTGATTGGAACCCTATATTATTATATATCAAATGAAAGAGAATTGAACGGAGAACACAAACAAATATCCAGATAACACTGAAAACACGTTAGTAGGGTTAGGGGGAAGAAAAACTGAAGGTAAAACATGAAAATTCAGGTAAGTGCAACAAAATTTATTTTCACCCACCCAAGGTAGAAGGCCACTTGAAGGCTTGTATTATCCAAAGTGTACATCTAAGTAAAGGTAATCCATTAGTGAATATGTTGACAGCATTTCAAGTTCATGAGAGGTTACAATCCGATGTATTTGAGCGCAGGTTTGAGGCTGTTCACATATTGAAGGTAAAAATTGGGGTTCCTCCATATGGATGGGTTGAATGGAATCCTCGATCTAAATCTAGTTCTAGTTGTACTGGTTCTTCTACAACAGTCCACTTCTCTTTATCTTCATTTGCCCTGATGTCTCTTCTTCCCTCTAAGTTATGAATGTTAGGTCTAAATCTAGATAGATTTATTAAGTCCTGGTTGCCCTCTCGCCATGCCCACTTTTCTCATCACTCACTCTCAACATCTAGATCTAGATCTTCACCCAGTCGAGAACTATTGCTTTGTTGATCTAGATCACCATTAGGAAATTCTTTCTCTTCCATTTCATGCCACTTTTGATGCTTTGACATTGTTTAGGACAATTCTCTGCCAGTCATGGCACTGATTTGATTTCAGACGAACGAATTGACAAAAAACTGGGTCCAAATCACTTCAAAACAATTGCTTTGCACTTCGTGAACTTTTGAAACTGATACAAGAGTCTTTGTTTACATCTGGTGTAGACACTCATGTCAGATCAAGGCTATAACTATAAAACATGGATAGAAATGGTCTGGAATAGTTCGTAGGTTTTGCAAGCTGAAAGTACGGCTTTACGTCCACAGGTGAAAATCGGCGAGCTGTATATTCGGCTTTACGGAGAGGATGCGTTAAGGAACACGCTGGTGCCAAAAGCTCAATAGGCCTAAATTTAGACCTGATCTTGGTTTTTTCATCATTACTCGAAATGAATGCCAGCGACATGTGCCTGTTTTTCACTGAATGCCTCACATTTACAGACCTGCCTACCCTCACAACAGTGAAGGAGGGATATCTGACTCAAAAAGGAGGGAAAATCAAGGAAAAGGGGGGAAATTTACAGACCTATAGTTCCTACCTAGAATACCTATGTATTACATAACAAACCAATAGAACATCCGCCTGTGAACTTAAGCTTTCATTCCATATAAATATTACACAATAAATTAGATCTGCATTTCTTACATTCTTTGCAGATTCATAACATAGTGAACAGTTTTACTTTAATCCAAGTACAGATCGAGTGCATTTTGCACTATTCACAAAAGTTTAGAAAATTCATTGCACAAATTTCTATTCTTTTGTGCCATCCTCTTACATTTCTGAAAGACGAGGCTGCTACCACTTCACTATAGGGTGGGAAGGGGAGTACATAGTAGGTTCACGGTCAACCCGCCACCCAACATCCCTGCTTTCCCTTTGAACTGATCCAATGCTCCGACCACTGACCGGTGTTTCACATCTATCTGCTTCTGCATGTAACAATTAGTAATATTGAACAACGGATTCTTGACGTGTTCGGATTGCCCATGGGAAAGTAGAGGATAGTGCCGGTGGGCTTAAACAGTTGGTGGGACTGAGTGTGGGTGGGGGATAGCAGCGGATGGAGAGAGGAAAACTGACTGGACTACAAATGATGCATGGCAGTGAAGCGATTAAATTCTGGCAGTGATAGTGATAGCTATCACAAAAAGAAGTAGGCGTAACAACCATTTCAAAGACAGAAAATAGCCTGTGAGTGAGACAACCTCCATCACGAGTGCCGGCAGGGACATTCAAATAAAATGACAGGCCAGTCAAATTTCACAACAAAATTATGTCGGAATCGCCGAGACTCTATCTTTTTTTTTTTTCATCCCGCTTATATAAAGTCAGGAGACAAGACCAGAAGGATTACATGATGATACGTTTGGGCAGCCCGTCATCTTCTGTCCAATGGCGTACGTGTAAAGACATAATTATATTCTAAGCTAAACAGGTCATTCGGCATCCGACCAGACTTTTGAGTGAAAGATCCCAGGATGAATCTACATCGTTTACATCGTGGTCGGCAACAGGCAGACAAAGTGAAAACATAAAACGAGGGGTGGGATTCGACACCACAGTTTTTAAGTTCAAAAGGGAACTACATGAGCGATCGAGGGCCAAGCGATGATCAGATCATGAATGACGGGCGCACCTGAACGACCACTTAGCATGAGGGCGGGGCAGACGGGGTGTAACACATAACGCTATATGTCCGGACTGGGTTACATCATATACTGTTGGCCTCCTGTCAGACACAGGCCTTGGCAACAGCGGCAAGCAGGACCACTGCCCATAGCAACAAATGGAAGTTCGCAGTTTTCTTGCTGGACTGCGAGTGAAAACTATACTCCGACCGCATTCAGAACAATGCCAAAGCATGAAATGCAGAAAAACTAGTACAAACTATCCGAATTCGTCCGAATCCAGGATTTTTTATTCCCAGCGCGGGATGGCGGGATACTGAGACGAAATGCAGGATGATCCCGCATAAGGCAGGAAGGTAGGCAGGTCTACATTTATGCACATTTCTGCCAAATTTAAAGCCAATAGGACCAGTAGAAATAGGTAAGTCCAAGCATATAAAATGTATATACACGTTACATAGCACAGCTTAGGCTTAATTCATCGATCAAACATCATTGAGAATGAAAAGAAAAAGAAAAAAAGAAAAGAAATTAGACACAGAAATTATCCAAAACAAGGATTAAATTAAAATGAAAAAATATTGAAAAAAAAAATTTTTTAAAAAGGAGAAATATCTCACCCAAAGACTCTGTGTGCAGCCCACATAAGTGGAGTTAACCCTGCCTTATCTAGCATGTCCACATCCTGACCTTTTGCTATGAGATATGCCACAATGGCTGTATGGCCAAACTGAGCTGCTAAATGAATACAGCTACAACCTGGCAGCAAAGCAAGGCAGAAAAAAGTCAAATTACAGGTTACACTTTTTTTTTTCAAGTGCAGGTATCATGCTATGAATTTTTTTCCTTTTTTTAAAATTTGATTCTGACTGATCAGATTGTCACAAAAATCTGCTAACTGTAAGAATTTCACCCAAATGCGACAGTACAAATGAATTTAAACTAAACTTGTCATAACTACTGAAATCCAAAATATATATAACTATCTGTACCTATCACATTGCGTGATATTACTAGTCTGTATGATCATACTATTTAATAAAATTATTTAGTGATAGGTTCCTTTTTCTCACTCCAGTTCAAATGTCAAAAATTATTTGTTCAGATTCCACTAAAACCTTCAAAGCTTCAATTGTTACAATTCTTTTAATGAATAAAATGCATAAGCTGGGTGATTGTTTATAAGTTAACCTGTAAACAAAAAAAGTTCCAACACCAGATTTAATTGATTTTTTTTTTCAAATTTATGTTCACAATATTATCTATCTGTTAATGCCTGAATTCATATAAAAAAAAAAAAAGTAAATATGCGAAATAAAGGAAGGTTCTGAAATATTTCTCTTCATCTGTTATATTGAAATTTAGCAGCATTTTGACATTCTCCTACCTTCACCATCCCTTAGAGATGGATCTGCACCAAAAGACATCAACTGCACAACCATCTGTAGATGCCCCTGTCTGAGAAGACACAAACAAATCCACTTTTTTACACAAGATGTTTCAGTGCAAAATTCTACTAAATGAATCCAGTGACATTTCAGATGTAGGTCACTATTTGCAGACTACCAAAATTTAATGTTTTTTGTTATGTTTTCAAGGACAGACATATAAAATCGTTCAGATTAAACCGTGATTCCTCTACAAAGTATTAGCATTTGGACTAAAACATGTAAAGAGGCTGACAGAATAGAAGGAAACAAAATATTATGAAAGCTATATAAGTAGCTTCAACATCTAGATCAAGCACTCTCGTCGGAGTCTTGGAAATAAGTGTTTACAGGTGAAATTTAGTTATTTAAACAAAGCTTGACATTACATGAGTTCAGATTCAGGAAAGGATGGGATAAATCTAATTATATGGATGTTATGAGTTTTAGATCTCCTCTAAATATCAAGCCAATCCTAAGGAGACAGCATACAGTTTTCAACCATTTCATCTCTGAATAATATAGGAGATAAAGAAACTCCACATGTATTAGAAAAACATACATAACAACTATAAATTGGTGGATATTCTCAAGTGCACATTATAGCTATAGATCCTCACCTTGTTGCCCAGTGCAAAGGAGTTGAATTTAAATTTCCTCCAAATCTGTCTACAATAGCCCCTTTGGACATGAAGAAGCTGATGAAATGAATGATCATACATCAATAATATAAACAATGTAAACATAGGGATATTTTTTAATCTAAGTCACTTTATAGTTACAGGTAGTTTACATGTCGCTATCTCTTCTTTCCCGCATTTGTCAATACTTTGTGTTAAATTGCATGTCGAGCAGCAATGCGATTTATGAAATTCATAACTTGCACGGCGGCAGCGTATGTGAAAACATCTCGGTCTTCTGGTCATTAAAATTTTACTGCCCAGTCTCCATACAGCATTCTCCCTCACTTTGTGTCAGCATCATAGTTGGTAGACAAACATTTTTATTTTAAGATGATTTCGCAGTGACACTAAAGGCATTAGAGAACAGGTGAGCAAATTTCAGTTCTAGCACGTGACACGGCCGTCTGTTGTGCAAGTTATAGATCTAGTTTAGTAAATGACACAGCTACCAAAGTGCATGGCTTTGCTAAGTGGCACTGCCACCCATCATTCAATTTAACACTATCTTTTCAGAAACACTAACAGACAAAGAAAAAAAATACACAGAAAAGAAAAAATATTCACAGAAAAGAAAAAAATTCAGTTTAATAAAATAAATAAAATTTACCATTCTGTGGAAGGCAAATAAGCTCCAACCATCTTGCTATTGATTTACTAATTATTAAGAATCTTACTTGACAATTTCAGTACGGTTATTGATGGCAGCCCAGTGTAAAAGGCTGACATTCTCATGATCCATCTGATTAACATCATAGCCTGTTTCTATTAGTTCCCGCACTCTATGAAATACGCCAAACTGTGTGGCTCGCACAATGTCAAAATTATTGAAGTCAGCAGGATTGATGTAGCCTGGTGGGGGTGGAGGAGGTGCTTGAGCTTCTGTGCTTTTTTCCAAACCTGCAGCATTATCATTCTGTGTAAGAAAAACGAAAACTGCTTTGAACTTGATTCTGCATGTATCATTGTTTAAGATTCCCAGTTTTTTTTTTTTCTCATTAGCTTAGCACAAGTTTGTCTGAACTGATGGCAGCTTCACTAATTTAACAGAAGAGACTCAAACTGGATATTTCACAGTGTAACTCATGCAGATAAATGTCAATCTTTAACAGAGGAAACCATAGTAAAATCTCCCTGGCACCAGTGAAACTGACACAAACCTTTCAGAAAAAGGATAATATTTTTACAAAAATGGTAGAGGAGCCTACATATTTTATACTAAAATTTTTAACTGTTAGTACACATACTAAAAACATTGCAAGGTTAACAAATCGCTTCACTGCTACCCATAATATGAAGTATATCCAAAAATCAGATTCTCATGTATTCTCCATACAGGGAAACGGTCAGCCAAGGTTCAGCCACCTTCAGATCAAATGTTCTCATCACCGACCTGATGTTTACAAAATAACATGGGATTTTTTATAGACATCACAAGCTGTTGATTGGCAGATGAGGTAGCAATTTAGCTTTCAATCAATATATATATCAATCAATGTTTCTAACTGCTTGTTGGAAAGAAGATGATTGCTGCTGGTTGGCTCACACACAGCAGGCAAAACTGAGTGTCAGTGAAGGGTAGAGGTAGATTGACTGAGCATGACTGCATCATTACAGTTTAGCTCACGACAAAATTGGCTTAGCACAAAGGTGGTTGGGCACTGTTTTCATACAAGCATACTTTTTCCATAAGTGCATCATCTTCATTGAATATAAGCTTTGGATTCATTGAATATGATCTTTGGATCACAGGTTTATCATTCAAATTCAATTACCATCACTTTTGTGAACAAGAACTTGACCAACATCCACATGATCTTCAAAGAGCATAAATTACCTCATTCTTGAACATCGATGCCAAATCTCATGATGATTTGGTTCCTAGATTTTAAGCTGGGACATATATGGATTTTATAACAGATTAAAAGCAAAAGTTACATTTAGATCCAGGAAGCGATCTCAGATACAACAATGCTCAATTTGATCTTCTTTTGATAATATTACATGATGAAAGATGCTCCCAGTCTAGCCTGGATGTAGGCAACATTACACTATCTTCTGGATCAAAGACTAGATGCAGATTTCAATCCAGCTGTAAGGTGTTATCGCCCTACAAATTGTCGTGCTGTTCGCCAAGTGACCTATCCTGATTTTTTCTATTTTCAGTTTTTTGGCTCAATACATTCCAACTGTCATTCTTTATAATCTGACGAAAGCTGTCTGGGCAAAATTTCCAAATTTCTACCCATAAAATTCTCAACAAAAAACAGGCAGCCTCTCAAAGTCGAGATGATCCTACCTTCTTATGATTGAAAGGCTTAAGAAAAAAAAAAAGGTTGTCAGCATGGATGCGTTTCAGAAATCCACCTTTAACTTCTATAGCTATGTCTCAGACAAAGAATTTTTAATCAACGGGACAACATCGTGTGTCACACATGAAAGGACCAACATTCACACCAAATTACAGTCAAACGTTCTCTACGCGCCTTTGAACATCCTGTAGCCTTTGGCATATAAATTAAGGAAGGACAGGTACATGCCACAGATTACAAAGTAGTCCCTGGCCTTCAGTCCGTGGCGCTGATAACGTAGACTTTCAACACATGACCGGTAACAATACATGTAGATCCCACTTGAGGTGTGGGTGCAATATGATCCTTTGGTGGATCTATCGGTAACAGCCATAAAGTTCCATAATGACAGTCGGCAAACAGGCACTTTGTAGGTGAAAATACAAAACGATAGACTGGCTGCATGCTGTTATCACGACAAGAGCTAGGTCCAGAGGAACGACAAAAACAATTACGGGCCAAGCGCTAAATGAACTGTGATTTACCGATGCCTCTTAAACAACCACTTGACATTGGAGCTGTCGACTATTATTTCTATGGCAGAAAAAAAATTTTTTAAATGTGCATGATCTGCAGACAACACAGATTAGCGACTGGAGAAAACACAGCGTTGATCAGTGCAAGTCCTGCGTTTTCGATGACAACAGTGGCGTGGTCATCACTTAGACCTCTTTCAAACTGATCAAAATTACAAAGAAGACTGTCAAGACCCCCCACATGCAGAACTAGTTTCATTTCTTGACATTGCCTCTCAAGAAAGAAAGACTCAGAAATAAGACTAATGTTCCATTTGCATACAACAAACCTCCAAGACTATTTGAGGGCAATTGCAAGGACCTTACTGTTGTAGTCCCACACTAGCGATAAAGACACAGACCTAGATGCACAAAACTTATAATAAAAATCTATTTCATTGATGTACTACAAATGTATGCATATTAACGTTAAAAATGTTTAAAACTATTTATTACTTTTGCAAGGGCAGTTTTATGCTACTTTTAACCCTGTTTATATTTGACGTAATTGTACTTTTTAAAAATTTCATACAAATACATTAGACTATTTAGACTGCCTGGACTGATGCAGTGAAAACAAATAAGACTAAGAGAAACATAGAAGTAGAAGATAAATGGCTAGACTATCACGCAAAGAAAGACATAAAGGAAAAAAGATGTGAGAAAGAGACAATTCAATAGTTCTATGGTCAGAAGAAATAAGCCAATTTTGGTGCAAACTGATACAGTCTGACATGATGCGGACATTGGTGACGCGACGACCCGCCGTGACGCATTGACCCTCCAGTCCTATATAGATCTAGATTTTTTTTGGGGGGTAGTCTAGAATCTAGATCTTAATTCATTCTTAATTATATGATAAATTCAGTCTACAAAATATCGAAAACTTTAAACTACTCTCCTGAATATTTAGCTTTTCCGGGATAGGTCACTTGGCCAGCAGCACGGCGAAATCAGATCTCTAGATTTAACTCTAGATTTAAAACATTTTGCTAGCGTCCAGTCCAGTTGCGCTATGCGACTTTTGCTCCGCCCTCTCTCACATTTATCTTGATCTAGATCTAGCACCAAATGGAAAAAATATTTAATCTAGATCTCGCCCTTATCCTGCGTTTGCTTATATAATGATTTAGACTGGGAAGCGTGCCCTGATCACAGAATATCTTTACTTACATTAACTAACAACGGATCCAAAGGATTACAACTTGCTTCGTGTTCCTCCATTTTGATGCTATGTGCACCACAAAAAGCAGAACCATAAGAGCATGCATGGTTTCAGCGAATCAAAAATTTATCCAACCAATACAGTGACAGATGACATAATTTGCTAAATGCCAATTAATGGATTGGAAATAAACTCTCTATAGATCAAAAATGAAAATCTGAAACAAACATCAAAACCTGCGGTAAATAAGATTCCTGTGACAATATGTGTTGACTTATAGTATAGATTCCACATCTCTCTTAGCGGCCTCGTGGCCTAATGGATAAGGCGTCTGACTTCGGATCAGAAGATTGCGAGTTCGAATCTCGTCGGGGTCGAATTTTTTTTTTTTTTTTCCTACTTCTTTTACCGGAGATGAATTTATTTCTGCATTTAATTAAGTTCTATGATTTAGGCAATTGGATTCGCCGGTCAATCAAACAATTTATTGTCATCAGTCGCATATTTTCTGACTAGAAACGAATTTATCTGAAATTTTAGAAAATAATTTGTTGTAAAATGATAATAATAATGAGTAATTGTAACCTACCAAAGGTGAGATTCTCTAGCCTACAAAGCCAAAGCGATTTTAAACGATTATGCTTTTCGAAAGGAGATAAGAAGTCAGTACACCATGAATACTGATCATTATGTTGAGATCAATTTTGGCGCTCATGCATCTGGTTAATGAATAAATGCATTCTCAGTTTAGATAAAAGGATAAGCAAACTTATATAAATCTGTAGCCCTATGGTAAATTATACGTCGCTCTTTGTCGAAATAAATTCAGAGGGACTGCCGTTCATAGTCTAGAGAACCTGTAATAAGTTTAATCTATTTTATTTATTTTGTTATAAAAAAATATCTCTCCACTTCATTGTAAGACCACATGTGTGGGCCAAAGGCAATGACGAACGGAGTTCAGACTTTCTATTTATCAGTTTGCATAGGTATGTAGGATATGTGTGTGCGTGTATGTGAGTGTGAGTGATAGGCGTGTGTGTGTTTGTTTGTTGTTGTTGTTGTTGTTCTTGTTCTTGTTGTTCTTGTTATTGTTCTTGTTATTGTTGTTGCTTGTCTTGTTGTTGTTGTTGTTGTTGCTGTTCTTGTTGTTGTTGCGCTTTTGTTTAGTAATTTAAATCTGTAATTTCGCAAGGATTGTCTCCGCTTTAACTGCATGCCCAGTTTGACGTGAATAACTACATTTTGCGGGTAGACATATGGAATTTGGAAATTTGCCCTGACAGTGGCGTCTGCATCACACCAAGTTTCTAATTGAACTGACAATTGCTCTTTAACAATGCGCAGCGTATACACGGGAACTTCGAACACCCTTTTCCGAGAAGGCTAGACGTTGGGCTTCCTCATCCAAGACGTCGGAGGACCTTGAGTCACTGAACAAAGCAAGCAAATCTTTCCTGTTTCATGTTACATACTCTTTATGCCTTTCAACCTCCTGCGAGTGGTTATCTGGACGAATTCTCTGTAAGGTAGTAATAGAACCGGCAGCCTTTTCACCTAGAAGCAGACACCTAGCCCCTAGGTCACGGTGCCCCTTCTTTCTGTTTATCAGTTTGTATACGATGTGATGCCTATATAGGTTCGAATAAGCTTATAAACGTGAGGATTTCTTTCAATATTATGGTTATATTATTATGGAACGCCACTGATGATGTGCACCAGCAAATCCGTATTATAATAACAAAACAAAAAGGCTGTGCAAACTGAAAATTAAATGGGAGGACGATCATATATTTGATGGAGAGCGCGGGCGGATGAAAGGTATTAAGTGAGGAGAGTGGGGAGGGGGGGGGGTTAAGGGGGAATGGGAGGGGAAATAAATGTAGGTAAGGGGAGGTGGGGACAGGATGAGAGGAAGGGAGGATCACTGAATCATTAATTTCCCTCCGAACCAAATAGATCATGTCCTTTGAATTGCCCGATAATTTTTCTGATATCAAACTGTCAATGGCTTAATCCAAAATCATAAACTTTATTTTTTATTTACCTCTGTGAAATATCTATCTTGCTCTGAAAGGAAAATTTTCAGGAGGGAACTGTCAATTCTTTCAGAAGCAAAGTCCCAAAGTCTATAACATAGACAATCAGGTTTTTTTTTTTTTTTTTTTTGCGACTTTTGATGAATCTGAAAAATATGTAGATCTAAAGAAATAAATAAAAAATCGGCAGCAATGACATCACTGACAAGGTTTTTCAGCAAATGGGTTCTCACTTCTACTTCAACCCTCTGCGCCATTTTCCCCACAAACGTTTACGCCTTTTCTCTGGTCAATCACAGA
>JBCEWB010069557.1:0-13299 GCA_039654565.1 Peronia peronii | reverse complement strand
CCGATGCAGGACCCGTGAGGCGATCCCGGCCCTTTTTCTCCGTGAGCCGACGCCAAACCACAGAGCCACTGCGTTCCCCCCCCCCCCCCCAATAATACTTCATCAACAGGTTGTACCTGCTATAGGAAAGTATGATGGCCTTGAACTCTGCCAGTCTATTGACCTACTGACCTACTGAAATACTAGGAAATGACGGTGGTACCAAGGGGAGGTAACTATCACCACTGGATGGAATAGTGTGAGTGGTTGGCATACCGCCCACCCGGAGGTATTAGTCATTAGCACAGAAAGCCTGTGTCATAGCAGGTAACTATGAGAAAATATATAGTCGGGTTTCTGGTTTTGTGGTTCAATGATGGCATGGCAGTCACCTAGTTGAATAAGAGTGTATGTACGAGTATCACGATTTACGAATGTCAGTGGACTCTTTCTTGAATATAATTACTCTGAAGAATGATAATGTCTAGCTCACCCATACAAAGTTTCTATACCGAGACGTTGTCCCCGATAACAACAATAACAACAAACAACAACAGCAAACAACAACAAGGGCAATATCAACAGCATCAATGCTAACAACAACAACAACAACAGCAACGACAACAACAATGACAGCAGCAATACCAACGACATCAGCAATAGCAAAAACAACAGCAGTAACAATAACAACAGCAATAAAAATAGCCACCACCACCTGCACCATCAGCACTATCTGACCATCAAACCAAGAACAATACCAAACATTGCCTAAATATTACCAGAACCACCACGATCCCTACCATCAAACCCTAGCGTCACCATCATTTCTACCATCATGAACAACAGCAAAGCACCACTGTTACTAATATCATTTCATTCATCCCCCTTCCCTTTCTCTTCCTCCCCCCCCCCCCCCACACACACACATATACATACACTCCCCAACTCCACAATTACTGTATCTATTTCAGAACCTCAAGAGGCGGGGTCTCGGGAGATTGGCAGTGCACATCATCCCTGTTAGCCAAACCATGGCGTGATCAAATTTCACGGGACAACACACGTGACACGGAGACGTGGTGACCGCCTATTGGTTGAGGACCTAGGAAGATGCTTAATAAGGTATCAAGACCTGCGCAATACAGGCTCTGAGTCATTTTTTTTTTTTTTTTACGTTTTGGCAGGGGATCACCGTGGCTATGAAGTCTGGTGTCTGCTTCATGGTGAAAAAACTCACGTATGAGGTTGTTTGTCGATTGGCGGATCCTCCTAGGGGGAATGGAAGGACACGAAGATCGAAAACTTGCATTTTTTTCTGTGACTCAACGGTCCCCTGGCTTCCTCTGGGTAGGGAAGCCTGACGTCTAGCCTTCTCGGATAAGAGGAAAAATATTTGGGGGGTTCTGCGTGTACGTTACGCAGTTAAAGAACCCTTGGCAGTTCAAAATCGATGAAAGAGTGGGCTATGTGCCGCTGTCCGGGCAAAGTTTCGAAATTCCAAATTTCTACCCACAAAAATTGTCACCAAAAAAAACAGGCAGCTACTTAAAGCCAAGATAATCCTACTATCTCAGGATTGAGAGACTTAAATAAAACGACTGCCAGTAGAAAACATGCCATCGGTCGATTACGTTCTAATTAACCTTTTAACCACCTGCGGCCAGAATCTTGGTGTCATCCGTTCCTAACCAGCCATGATGTCATAGAACTTGGAGTGACAAAGCGGGATTACCAGAAGGCGTGTCGCCTCGCCATAAGACTGCCTGGTGAATTCTAGCTACGGAGAAAAGCACACTGGACACTTTTTCACCCCCTTTTTAACCTCAAGTTTTCGCTCTATGGTATCGACGCTCGACTTAAGCTCAATGTAGGTATCGCACAGTTACTGATTATTGACTGGCGGATTATTAGTCGATTCTAAAGCTTCCTTCAGAGGAAATAATCGGAAATGACTGTTCATCATTAAATAAAAAGGCAACCAATTACTTCAATTAGAGTACGAACAGTTTGCCACTAAGATGTCACTCACACAGTTTAAAGTTTGTTTTCTTCTGTAGTTTTTCAATAATCATTTGGGCAAAGTCTTCAATCTTCCGTGAGATCAGAGGAAGAAATGGAAGAAGGAGATAAAAGGAGAAGAGGAAGAAGAAAAAAAATAAAGAAGAAGAAAACGAAAAAGAAAAAGCGCAAGAAAAAGAGCAAGAAATAAAAAAAGAAAAAAGAAAGAAGTCGAAGAAGAGAGAAAAAAAAATAAGGAAGGAAAAAAGTAACAGCGATGACAAAACAGCAACCGCAACAACACCATCATCATCAGACCGGCTAACAACAGCAGCACTTCTAGACAACGAGGTAGGACAGCACGAAAAATGAGAAGAACAATAACAGGTCAAATATACAGATTTAACGCTTTAAATTCCAGCAAAAACTATTGGTCATATTTATTTCCTTCTTTGCGGTTCTCCTTTAAATGCAAAACAGAAACACATACACACACGACTTTTGTCTCACGGCCAGTCGAAATGAGACGTAAGTCATTGGCTAGAACGGAGAAATCAGGCTTTGAATGTGATGAGGAGGGTCAGACATCGGATTTCTTTTTTTTTTAATTCCAGAAATTAAAGGTGCATTCATTTCTGAACAAGATAATTTCGGTCCTACCCTCGATTTATAAATATTTCTTCAATAAAATGGAGTTTTTATGAGGTAGGTATGTAGATTTATGCGTTCGACCGTTCATTTAAACTCGATTTTCTAGGAAATTCAGTCATTGCTGAAGGGTGCTCTCTTGTGTCTTTAAACTGCAATATCTCTGGCTAGAATGAAGCTAGCTCAGAACATTTTTCACCACCTGAAAGCGTATGAAATAAACTTTCACATGATACCAAAAACCCTATTTGGTGAAAAATCGGCATACGTCTCATTTTGACTGGCTGCGAGACCTTTTTTTCTTTGATATTCTGCCACATATTTCAAAAGGCAATCATCTAACTGTTGTATGAAAAACAGGAGCAGAAAGTCAGTACAGTATTTTCAGCAAATGGAAGGGGGTTTATTACAATGGTGGGCCAAGAGTGAGGTTAACAGTATCACAAATTTTATTGTTTGGTTTTCTGAGGCTATCGATGGTTATTCAAAGAATGAGAAAGAAAAACAACAAAAAAACACCACCAACAATAACGCCACTCCCACTATACTAGAATATTCACCCGAGACTTAACAGATGATCTTTTGAAGTGGGTATTCATAAGGAGTATCACAATATCAGTTTTTAGTTTGGGTTTGGATCGGATCAGCACCATCAAGGCAATATTACGCCAAAACGATACCGGTGGCCATAGACATTTAAAACAAACAAACAAACAAATATAAATATAAATAGAATTTAAACAACATGGAATAAAATAAAATACGGATAAAAATCAAATCAAATGAAATCAAATAAGGTAAAATCAAATCAAATCACTCCCATTCCACAGCACTTAAGTACAGTATCCTAGACTGAACAAATCATCCTGAGAAGTGGCTGTTAACAAAAAGTATTCATAGTGACAAGTAAAAAAACTATAGTATTCTAGGTTTAACAGAACCGACGATCTTTTGAAGAGAATGTTAGCAACGAATAAGTAAGTAGTGTCCAGTGCCAGTATTCTGTGTCCCCTAACTAACTGCTTCAAGGCGACACCTCGCAGACACAGTCTGTGATCAATATGACATCAAGCGGAAACCGGACAAGGACAATGTGGCTGGGGTCACTTATTGGCCGGAAGTCATCGGAGCATGTCGACCTCCGTCCATTGTGTGTGAAACTACGAGCTTGCCGCCCAACAGGACCCTGAATGGCGTAAATAGGCCGTACTGTAACGATTGATCATGAATAGGACAGACATTCCCAGGAAAACGTTCGTTGCCTTTTTTGCGTCTCTTTTCCTTTTCATTATTATTTTCTTTTTATTACTTTTTTTTAAAATTTTGATGTAAGTAGCCTTTCTGTCACAAGAATGCGTGCCGAGTTTGTGAGAAGGAACTTAAGCTAAAAATTTGGAAATTTTGCCCGGACAGCAGCGCCTACGCCCATTCTTCATCCAACTTTTAAAAACTGTCACGGGTTCTCTAACGTGCATATCCTACAGTATACACGGAACATTAGAAAAATATTCATCTTTACCAAGAAGGCTAGACGTCAGACTTTCACACTCAAGAAGGTGGGCACTGTTAAAAAAAAGAAAAAGAAAAAAAAAAAAAAAAAAAGCAGGCATGTTTTAATATTTACCATCCCTGGGAAAATATTCACCTTTTCCAAGAAGGCTACACGTCAAACTTTCATACTCAAGAAGTGGGTCACTGTTACAAAAAAAAAAAGAGAACCAAAAAGCAGGCATGTTTTAATATTTACCAACACTCTTCACACTGTCATCGAGAGCCAGACGTACAACCTCCCGGCCCCAATGCCCCCCCCCCCCCCTTTCCAACCTTCTTCCAAAAAAAAAAAAAAAAAAGAGAACCAATCGGCATAGTCCCACGTAATTATGCATTTTCACATCTCAAATATATTGTGATCGTGATGTTAGTTTTCCTTGGATGACCATTACCAACTGTAGAAACTATACGTTGTTATTGTTCTAACCAAGCTCTGTAATGTTTGACTGTTTGATAGATAACACTTCACGTGCGTATTGCTGGCCCCATAAGTCTGATGTCTGATACAGGTGTAATGCTTATATCACTTAGAGGATTAATGAAATGGAATTGGCAGTACTTCCCTCTAGAGCTCGAGGAAGACAAAGTTCCAAACTGAATCAAAGAGAGAGATCTACAACTGTTGTTCAGCCTTGATCACATCGCCAAGCCCTAGTCGGGGGAAGCGACGCTATAGCCCGCCAGTCATTGCTTTGACTGTAGACTCACTCACTGTTACTGCCAAAGCTCCACACCTCAGGTAAGATGTTACTGTATGTTGTGGGGAGGTAGGTACTAGTACTATAGAATACCTACAAGTCTTTCCTGACTGTGATACCCACTAGTTATCTCGCGCCCACCTGAGATAGTCATGACTCGGGGGTCCCTGGAGGTAACGCAGAGCTGGCTCTGATTTCCTACCTGAACTGTACCACTCCCCGCCATAGAGGAAGGGCGCCACCTGAAGAGCTGCCAATCCCTACACTGGACGGAAAAGCGCTTGGATCGGAAAGACAAGGTCTCCGTTTCGCCGACGGCGAGCCAGCCTTCACATCAATGAAATTCTCGCTCCAGCTCCAGCAAATGTTGAGCAGTTCAAGTAACAAAAACATCCGAGGTGCTTGAGATAATCATCTGTGACCTAGGAGCGCCTCAACTCCTTGAGTAGCGTTACTTAATGCCGCTTGCGCAAATATAACACAAGACTGGAGTCAAGATTTTGTCTCTGGTTTCTCTTGTGGGCCATATTAAGAGTAGCACCAGCAATAGGAACAAACTTCAGTTTTTGTGATTTGGTTCGATAGTTTATAATAATTCATTTATTTGTGATTTCTAATTCTTGCCCAAACAAAACCCGAGGCCGGAGTCAAGTTTTTTAGTTTGATCGCTATGTTACGAATATCACCAATTATATGAGCAAAAGTCCGGACTTTGTGATTTTTTTCCCTCAACTGCATGTAATCGCTCGCTTATGATTCGATTCTACTTCTCTTCTAAAACACAAGGCTTGAGCCAAGCTGTTTTGTATACAAGTTTATTGCTCTTGCATGCCAAGTTACTACCCACTATACACCATAGGCAAAAGTCAGGATTCTTGTGATCTGTTTCGACTGCATGCAATAGCTCAATTATTTGTGGTCGATCTTGCCCTCGATACTGGGCTCGGTCCCTATAGACACGTTGACAGACTGGCTGTGAAAGGAGATCAGGGAAAAGAATGGAGGAATCTCTTCTCTCATCAATGCCGGGAGTGGCGAAAGCCTCCAAGAAACTATTTCCTCAGATTTCCGACCGACCGAGGGCTCGGCGAGAGGCGACTACGGGGAGTTCTCTGGGGAAAAATTAGTTAATCATTCGCTGAGGTGATGTCATTCTCCGAGAATCTGGCACTGGAAGGATTCGTTTGTTTGCTACTTTCCGATCTTTCGGAAACAGAACGAATAAGGAGTTGATGGATTGATTGTTTTGCCGTTTGAATGACTGATAAATTGACTAAGTGTTGAAATATAAGACTGAAAAGTCAATAACGTTCACCACATGATTTATTTGAAGTACACCTTGTATGAGAGGTCACGTAACTATATAGCTCTGTCAGCATTTCTCCAGTCTTGTTTTCATTGGCGTGAGTCTAATTGCTAAGCTCTATACCATCTTGACCAGTCATGCTTGCACAAGAATGAAAAACTGAGGTTAAACATTCCATTCATTTTATATTTATTCCGCAGAGATAAACACCCCCAGGAGGTTGAAAGGCATAAGAGTGCCTTGGTCATCATTCATTATTCCCTCCCCTTCCTCCCTCTGCCCCCCCCCCCTCCCACTCTTTCTACGGCATGTATGGATTCGGCGAAGACAATACTTATATCTTATTTTCAGATGAAGAATTCACCACTGCACCTCGTAAACGAGTTGTAATTTTTTTTCCTCAAGTGTTATCCGTTTCTCCTGCAGGACATACGGAATTCGATCATCAAAAGCTTTGAGTGCAGCGTTGCCTCAGGTCATCTAGCCAAGGTCAAAATTGCCTCATGACTCACAGTACTTTCATCTTAGCAACATTTGTCTCATGGTGTTTTCATCTAAAGGCAACATTTCGCCTCACTCTGAGTTTACTTTTAAGGCAACATCTGCATCTGCTTCACAATGCATTGACCAAAAGACAACGTCTTACTGCGTGTTTATCTACAAGAAACATTTAGCTCACTAGGCGTTCATTTAAAGGCAACATTTGCTTCAGTGTGCGTTCATCGACAGGCAACATTCATTTAGCCCTCTCAGCACAGGGCTCGTCATTTTGTAGTTAACTATCCAAACTCTACTCTGACCAGAGCCCGTCAGTTGTACAGCCAGTCATTCAGCCTCTCCCAGAACGTGACAGCGAGGTAAACTAACACAAACAAACCAGTAATCTTTGGTTTCTCAATAGAAAAGCTTTTTAACCCCTTACAGCTTTAGATGTTGTTTACAATCCTGGACAGGCTTCCTTCTCTCACCCGTCTCTCTCGCTTTGAACAAAAGAACAATAAATATTCTCTCCAGCAAACGCACTGAAAGGATCGTTCTAGCTACATCTCCAACGGTGATCGAATTCCAAGGTCAGTACAATGAGTTGAAGTCATTCAAAACCTCCCGAACTCTCTCTCTCTCTTCCTCCCGCCCCACTCCCTCTCCCCCACCCGATTCTTTTGCGCTTTGTATTAAATAGAGCTGATCGCAGAAGAAGGTAAAACAGAGAACACATTTTGCTTTTCTTTCTTTGTTTTTTTTTGTTTTTTGTTTTTTTTTAAACCACAGAGAGTGTAGACACAAATTTAGTGAATGTGTGTTCCCGATTTTCCAGTGCATTGTTTGCGTCAAACGTAAGCGTATTTATCAGTCAGTTCCAATGAAATGCATTTTTTAATATTTTTTATCCATTACGCAGGAATGCTTGCAACGTGGCATGAATCTTTGAACCTCTATGATGCCTGAAAACTACATCCATGTTTGATTACATTATTTCCACCAAAATTTAGCTACGCAGTGCAGTCCAGAAATAAATTTAGTCAATGCACCGCTGAAATAGCACGGTTATTTGTAGAATTCCCGAGGTTCGTGTACATCAGACAATTGTACCGGAAAATGTTATGAAAATGGCATAAAATACAGTGTTGACAGGTAGGGTAAAATATTCAGTAGTCTGTGTTTTCTTGAGTTTTATATTTTTAGGAAAGCGGGAGACCTGAGAGAAAAAAAAGAAAAAAATGCTGAGTGTATGTGTGTGTGTGTGTGTGTGTGTGTGTGTGTGTGTGAGAATCAAAGAGAGAGAGAGAGGGAGAAAGAGAGAAAGAGCCAAAGCCATATTATTATAATACTTGTTTGCATGCGACTGCTTTAGGAATGACAGAAAGATAGAACAAAAACCACCAGTAATATTTGTTCAGATATGATAGATGAGCCAGTTTTAAGAAAGACCCAAAGCTACAGCAAAATTTTCCAATTGTTCTTGTATAGATGAGACATTTCTAGAGAAGAGAGAGAGAGAGAGAGAGAGAGAGAGAGAGAGAGAGAGAGAGAGAGAGTTAAGATGAAAATCATCAGTTTTCTGCTTTTAAAGACAACATTTTTTTTTAAAGACAGAAAGCTAGGACAAACACCTCAGTTATGTATTCAGCTGATCTCAAATACTTTGTGCAGTAACATTATCGTGAGCAAAGTGCAGCTACATCACCAAGAGGAGAACAAGACGAGTGTGGCAAACTATCACAGTGAATCACTGACAGTTTGATATCGCATGAAGACGAGTGACTTTATGGTCTCTGTAAAAACCATTGTTGGAAAATCACACCTACAAAACTCCTGACTGCACGATCATACAGGAAGACTGAAAACTAAGCGGTACAAGGTTACCACTAAAATAGAAACAATTGGCAATGAATTCTTTTCATGTTAGATCGTCAATAGTGCACGCTATTTGGCATGGCGCTCATCCAGGAAGTGAAATACGACCCCGAGAAATTCCTTCTCACCCTCACATTCCAGGGTGTTCAATAAACTCGTTCTGTATTCTCTTTATCATCATTCTTAGTTCATAGAACACTTTATTTGTATGATTGGTTGTTTGTTTGTTTCTGTTGAGATTTAACAGCGCATCAGCACAAACACGGCCACATTGCGCCTAACACTTTTGGAACAGAACAGTTCAGCAAAATAATCAATGTCTTAAACATCAAGATAAAAGCTGCTAATGGCTATAGTGACGTCATGCTTTAATACAGCTGTACAACAAATAACTGACTGGCGAACTGACTGAAGTCTTCAGACTCAGGAGGGCTATAGGGGCACCACAGACTCTGCTCCAGTCGTTTTTGCCATTCTCAGAGATATGGCAAGAGGCTGGTTTGTCCAGTCTTTGATGTTATTCCCCACTCCCTCCCGTCCCCCCCCCCCCCCCCGCCCACTCAAGAGTCCATTGTCTTCTCCTATCTGATGTCGTAACGGACATTGTGCTCTTATGTGACGAAAACCTTCGGAACAGCAAAGTCCTTTGTTTTTTGTCATGGCAAACATGTTGCAATCAAGAAAAAGATTATCGGCATATAATTTATTTCAACATCACGACTTCTGTCTTGGAGATCTCTAGCCAAGAATGACTGTACCAGAGTCACACTCGAGCCATTGACGATAGACCACAACCATTGAGATAACCACCCGCACCAGGTTGAAAGACAAAACAGAACTTAAGCATAAGAGGCAGACCCGCTTCGGCCAGGCCATCTGACGTAATGTGGGTAGGTGTTTGCGCAATCCATGGAGGACAAAGGTCTCTGTTGACTGACACAAATTCCTTGTCGAATTCACAGAGTAGGTGTTAAAAAAGGGCAAGAACGTCCCTCGGGGTATCAGTTTGGTAAAATTTATGTAATTTGTATTTACGTTCATTATTATTCTCCATTCCTCCCACATCTACGCCAAATTCTCACAGGACAGCTGTTTTGACCCCATGTAGTGACATCCAGAGGATATTTATTGTGTTTGCATATGTGTGCTCGTATTAAACTTCCATGAGCGAGTATCTAGCAAATTGATCACCAGCCCACGCGAGCATTAATGAGTGAAATGTTATCCACACTTGCGTGGGTTGAACTGGTGACTAGGCGGGGATGACTCACTCCTAGCACTGTCTCCAAACTCGACAAAGCCAGGAAAGAATTATGTAAATGGCTCGCCATTATCAAAGTTCATCTCTTTCTTATTTCCACCTCTCATGGACAAGCCACAAGCCTTCTGTCCTCCCCCTGATTCGGCAATTCCATTGTCATGCAGATCGAATGAGTGTGAAGAGGGGTTTTAACCCAATCAAGGCGGTGGCCATTAGATAGGTCAAAGTATGTATTATCTACGTGGCATTGAGCGCCAACATTACAAAAACACATTACCATTTCATAGGTCATACGTAGGCGGCAATTATGGTCACCTCCCTCGGGAGATGTTGAGGATTCGGAATGAGAAGAGGGGGACTATGACTCACCCGATAACTACTGTATCCAGTATCTATGTCTCGTGTAAATCCTGCCAGCTCTCTCAATGCAATTACACCTGCTTAATGAAAAAAACAATGGATTAATTATCTGATCTGTACACTTTATCTGATAGGTTAACAGACAGAAATCAGACAGATACTATTTGAAAAAGACAGTCGTCTTATTTGTATAGTTTAAATGCAATAAAAAATATAGGTAAGTAGGGCATTATAACCAATACTTAATCTCTTGATCTTGGATTGCTGATGGCAACAAATGTGACATGTCAAATGAATGGAAATGGATGCTATATGACTTTCTGAATAGAAGAATTCACTGTGTTTGATACAATGGCTTAAAAAATTGTGAGTCGCAAAAATAAGATAATAATAATTATTTGCTTTATTACTGCTCCCATTTATTTTCTTACCCGCCTATTCCCTTCCAGTATACTCTTTGCATAAATTTACTGCTGGATCTTTATCATGAAAAACCTAATGTATCATTATGAAGGCCATTTAGCGACCTTGAAAGGTCCTCGACCGAGAAGTGTCCTTGGCAAAAATCATTGTATTTATTGTATTTTATCTAAGGCGCAATTGTATAATGTATATATACACGGATTTGACGCTGAAGAAAACTCGCACGAGGGAATCCTATTTCACTGAAAGAGCAATAACGTGATTATGTGAATGGACAAAGTTCCTTTATTTATTATTGCCTCTAAATGTAATTTGGCAATATATCAAGATTTTAGTGGACTTTAAATCTCCCAACTTATACGTCTTGCCATTTGTCAAGGGGATGAAGGAAATAATGCCTCCTTAGAGAGATTGGGTGTGGAGTCGGGTCCTAGACATCAGCCCCTGAGGAATACACTGATGTCCAGATGTGGGTGGTGCAAACAGAACAACTGGACTGGACGAGACTGGGGATGGGCTTGGGAGGAGAGAAATGATGTCGGAAATGCAGATACAAGAGACATTAGCCTGACAGATCGTGGGAGTGAGCAAGAGATATGAGAACTTCATGTCGAACTCACCTATGTGAGAAAAACACCTCCTCTCCCCTTTCGCATCACAAAACCCACAAAGCCGCGTCGATTATCAACAGCGATAACCATTCAAAACACAAACTTTTCTGCGCATTATGGTTAAAGAAAATTAACCTTTAGATGCTGATAGACTTGGTAGAACAGAACATCAAAAACATTATTACTATGACAAACATAAGTCGGAGTTTAATTTTTGTAGGAGTTTGTAACCATGCATAGTAAGACTTCTATTTGGTGAGTAAATTGTCCACTAGACCATAATCCTTATAAGGCGCTGCAAACATGGACAATCAGCATTTTATTTGAACAAACTTATCGAAGGAAGGCAAAAGGGTAAAGGCTCTAGATCTACACCTCATATTTTTCAGAAAAGCCAAAAGAAAGGGGCAAACTTTCCTAGAAAAAAAAAAAAAAACCAGAACCACATGTATGTGAAAAATGGACTTCGGTTATCACACAAACTATCCTTAAAATAAACAGATTTCGAGATGTATTTACCATTAGATAGTAGGTAGCTTTCTTGGTAAAACAAATATATAAAGATGTATAAATATATATAAATTTTCATATTTTTCATGACTTGCAAAGACGTGGAAACAAAATGTAGATTATGGAAAACTGAAATCTCACACTTGATAACACCTTTGATTTGTCCTCGTTTGGCGCTTTCGTTGTTTTGCCGCACCACACAGCGGAAAAGCCCTCGGTCCCTCGGCCCAAAACTAATCTGTGGCTAAGCGGCGCAGAAAGAGCACATTTAGCCTCCAGAGACTGACCATTCCAATCGCCATACATCAGCGTAATGGCCCAGCTCGAGCCCAGACAAACAGTTGACGTGATTAGCCCAAAGCTGTCTTTAAATCCATTCTTAATCTCTCTCCTTACCGCTCTCCCATGGGATCTGGGTGTTGCTGATGGTACTGAGGGTTAGAAGAGGCGAGGCAAGAGCTGAAGGGAAAGGGGGGGGGGGGGCGGGGAGGAGGGGGAAGTCCTATGGGGAACTTACTCACGGCCATTGATTGTGCGCGGCGGAGGCCACCAAGAGTTATCGGCTCACGGCATCGTTAGTATTTTATAGCTTCAACCTTGACTGGCCGCGCAGGGCCCAGAGTCCGTTGACACGGGAGTATGGTATGTACGTAGTGTATTTGTGTGTGTGTGTGTGTGTGTGTGTGTGTGTGTGTGTGTGTGTGTGTGTGTGTGTGTGTGTGTCTGTTATCCAGAGTGGTCAGTCCTTGACCATCTTGGTTCAGAAAAGGGAAAGATCACTAGAACGACCTGTACAAAGGAAGGTCCGATACCGCGTCCTGTTTATCAGTTGCAGGTCTCCCGTCATCCCATCCCATCTCATTCCATCTCCTGTTCTCCATTTCATTCCATTCAAGATGTAGGCACAGAATGAAGAACGCAAAAGTCCAGATTTGAGTGGGATGAGAAGATGGTGACTGACATTAATTGCAGTGCCCAGACTTTTGTTCAAAAAAATGTTTCTCCTTTGTTTTTGTTCAGCCCTTTATTTTGCTGGGATTCTTGCACTAAAACTTTTAAATGAAATGACCACTTTCCACTGCCACGCAGTACAGGCGAAAACAATCTGATGTACCTTAATATTATCTGTTGGTAGAAATATCCAGTTTTCTGATCTCAGAATAAAGATAGGTTCTTTTAACTGAAAGGCCATCTTCGAATCAATGCCCCAGTTACTGTCGCCTGAATAACAGCAACCACAACGATAACAGCAAGAACAACAGAAAGAGGAAGAACAACAACAGTAACAACACAATGAACAATGATTACGGCGATGATGACGATGACAACAACAGCAACAATGACAACTACATCAATAGCAATAACAACAATAGCTACAACAACAAGAACAATGGTGATTGCCATGCTGACGGCAATAACAGAACAGTTAAACAATAATAACAACAACAACAACAACAACAACAACAACAACAACAGCACCTGCATCCAAACTAACAGCAGCAGCAACGATAGCAAAAAAAAAAAAAAGAAAAAGAAGAAGAACCAAATCCCATCAACACAGACAACAACGATAACAAGAGGAAGAAGAAGAAGAAAAAG
>JBCEWB010069546.1:0-13299 GCA_039654565.1 Peronia peronii | reverse complement strand
ATCTATCTATCTATCTATCTATCTATCTATCTATCTATCTATCTATCTATCTATCTATCTATCTATCTATCTTACAACCCAATCACCCATCCATCCATTCATCTGTCCATTCATCCATCCACTCACCCACCCATCCATCCATCCATCCATCCATCCATCCATCCATCCATCCATCCATCCATCCATCTATCCGTCCATCCCCTCATCCATCCACCCTCCTTCTATCCATCCATTCCTTCTCCGTCTATCGGTCCGTCCGTCCGTCTGTCCTCCTCACTGTTTGTCTGTTTGTCAGGTCTGCCTGCCTCTATGTCTCTGTCAGTCTGCCTGCCTGTCTGTCTGTCTATCTATCTGTCTGTTTGTCTGTTTGTCTACCTAGCTAACTAGCTAGCTTTCTGCCCAACTGTCCGTTGTATTTTAGGAAAACTTGAATGTTCAACAAACACACACACACGTGTAAAATATCGTTTACATTATTATGTCTCTTCGCCTCTTGATGATCTGCTAACATGGAAGTGATGCTGTTACGATTATCTTATATGACATTTTATTCAGAATTTTAATCTTTGAAAACACACTGGCTGCGAAAGGGGAAAAACTAGAATGATCTGGACTGGCCTGCACCCACGAAAGATTTAGAAGGGAAAGACGAGCACAGTTCTATTATTCCATTCTTTCTTTATTCTTTCTAGCTCTCATTAAATTAAAATATAACTGTTCATTCTGGTAATAAAAAGAAATTACAAATTAACTAGCTTGTTTCAATTGATGACATCAAACAGGAACTTTGTAAGCTAAGTTTAAATAATGGTCATAACTTTAAAAAAAAAAAAAGCTTACTGAAAACTGTTTTACAAACCGCCAATTAGAAGGCATAAAGGAAATGCATTACAGTTTGTAATCTGATGTGGTATAAAGTTATTAAGTATGCTTTTTTCTTTCTTTTGTTTTTTAGCCGACTTAGAAACAAAGAAATAATTAATAGTTACAACATTACACAGGCAGCACAGATATATTTATATCAATATGGGTATTTATATCAATAAACAAAAGACACAGATTTACACAGAATGTTATTCATGTATTATGGGTGCTAAATATCACCAATTACGAAACAACTCACGATACAAACATTGAATAGGAAAATCATGAACCTGATTTACATTCTATGACTAGATGTAAACATGCAAAACAAAATAATCATAATGCATTTTGTATGAAATATAACCATACTTTCCCTGTTGAGAAATGCTTAGCGTGCACTGTCCTCTAATTGGTTTGATATTGGGATGGCCTGTACATATTCATATTCACAAGTCTAACTGAAATTTATTTAATCTCAGAAACACTGAAATGCTCCACATATAATTATTTAACCTCACAGTTTTATACTTAGTTAATTGTTACATGATATGATCCGGGATATTCTGATTTTATGTCAAGTCTGTCGCTATAGATGAGTTGTAAGAATGGGGAAGTTTGATTTTATTTTCATTGTGACTAATAAATTTTTGAAGTTTTAAATAAACATTTTCTATAAATCTACCTGACAAAGTACATTTATAGAGAACAACACCTCTATTCTGTCGAATTCTTAGTTCAATATTTTTCATTTTTTCTATCATTGTTCACCATAAACACAGTGAAGACTGGAAATTTATTTCATCAAGGAAATCAAAAAGAAAAATGAACAGAACTGTGTTGCAAGGGAGCGAAACACCCACTGGGTCTGAAAGGACATATTATTTTATTTTTAATATTATCTATCAAATAACTGCTTCTTATGCCGTGATTCTTATCATAGCTGGATTTATCTGTAATCCATTGTCGTTTATTGTTCTAAGTCGGAAAGCTTACCGAGACAGTACCATGTCAGTATATTTACGCATTCTGTCGATATCAGACTTCGGTGTCATTCTAAATGGCCTTATACCTTACATTTCCATGCAAGCTTTTGGTATCAGTCTAAAAGTGGACAATACAGCGTGCAGTATCCATATTTTTGTTTATTACCTTTTGTTATACATCAGCAGCTGGTCGCTGGTCATGGTCACTTTGGAAAGAGTTGTTTCCATTTTGTGGCCACACCGTGTCCACCTTCTATGTTCGAAGTCAATCTTGAAAATTGGGCCAGTTATTATAACATTTCTGTCTGTATTTATTGTTTTAAGTTATCTTCTGACAATCTTAATCAGCGATGAGAAGTCATATAATCCTGAGTTAAATTCCACAACAGTTTTACACTGTGTTGGGGTTTACGATCCCGTTTTAACTTTACCTGTCTTCATCACAGATGTATCTGTCTTTGCCTTTATACCCAGTTTCCTTCTTATTCTTTTTAACATCATAATCGTTTATGGAGTGATAAGAAGTAAAAGGATTGTGAGAAAACAGACAAAAAAAGCTGTTAGAAAAACTAGGATCTCTTCCTCTGGTGGGAACCACAGAATAACAGATTCCCATCCCAACAGAACATCAAATAAGGAAACAAAAAAGAAGCAGCATTTTAGGTTGAAGAAAGAAACATCCCTCACTCTAACACTATTAGGAATTAACTTTACTTTTATATTGTGCAATTTTCCTGCATGCGCTTGGAGTTTTTCCCCTAGCTTTCAAGAAGACGGAAACTTTGGACCTGTGGATCTGGCCGTTACTGATTTTTTGACCATCTTTATGTACACAAACAATAGCCTCAACTTTGTGCTGTACTGTGTGACTGGCTCCAAATTTCGTTCTGAACTGAAAGGAGTTTGTCGAGACTTTCTGGGTCATTTGTGTAGATGCTTGACATCAAGATCAAAAACATAGTGCAAGGACTGGTCATTTACACTGGGCAGATGTGCCACTGTTTAAATCAGAAAAGGACATTTCTATGTTGATCTTTCATCTCCCTTTCATCCCACGTTGGGAGATGTACAGGAAGTTGGATAAATACCAAAGTTTCAACATCAAGCACTGGAAAGAATATGATGGCAGTGTTTGAAAAATAGTTTTATTATTATTCGGAGTTAGAAATATAAAGAGTAGTAAGAATATTTTAAAATCAATTATTCCGGCTTTAGCCGCACAAGTTAGTTCAAAAGATGTACAGACATCTATTATAATCGAAGACATTAAGGTGTCCACCTGTAAAGGAACAGCTACTTTGAAAAAAAAAATAAAGTTTTATGTCTTTCAGTTTTGACATTAATTCAATGAGTGGCAGGTCTCTGCAGTGGTCATCCCATACTATATAATTAAATTTTAACTGTAAAATCTTACAGATGTCAGATGGTACTTAATATTTTTGGTCATTTTGCACTAGATAGTGTAGACAGGCTGAAAAGACAAGAAATTTCTAGAAGAGAATATTGTATAAATTGACATGGCAACTGTTATCTTTTTTTTATTGTTATTATTAAACATGCCCAGAAAAGTCGGGGAGTGAGAGTTATTCATCCAGGCAAGTGCAGACAAGAAGCAGATACAAACTTCATTTATTGATGCTGTGTACATTAATACTGTTTATTTTCTTTGACATTGTTTTTATTCCCTTTGACAGGAAATCTCTCGAGTGAATGCCCAATAAATAAACATATAAAGAAAGAAAGTGTTCGGGATTTTCAGTTTTGTTTCTTTTTTCTTTCTCTCTTTAGCCTTTTTTTTTCTTTCACCCTTTGTTGTCCCTTTTTGATTCTTTTCATTCATATCTTCTCCATATTTCGTATTCTTGAGGGTTAACAGTTTGCTCATTAGAATCAGAAAATTGTGTAGAAATATCTTTCATAATGTGGTTTCATAATATCTCTATGTGAAGATTTATAGCAACAGAGCCAGAAAATAGCATGGATAATTATGTTTGGAAAAATTGGGGAGATTGAGAATTTAAATTCATAAATAATGGATTCGGGCTGTAGCATCTCTGAGATGAGCCCCTTCACTCAAAGACCGTATCGATTGTAAATTAAACTGATTCCAGAAAAACAAAAGATTTTATCCCAAATGCTGAGTAATGACAAAGCCACAAAATCGCCATTGATAGCAACTGTAGAAAGAGAGAGAAAGAGAGAGAGAGAGAAAGAGAGAGAGGTAGGGAGAGGGAGGAAGAGAGAGTTAACTTTTGGTAACTGATATCATTTTTTTAAAGAAATAGATGAAAAGGTTTTGTTGTTTTTTTTAAATATATATATTAATACAAAGCACAAGCTGTCGAATTTGCTGTATTTTCTCATTGGAAACAGATTTGAAAACAACAACAGAAATAATTATTGTATGATGAGTGTTCTATGAATAATATTTGTATGAATTTAGTTACTTTCATGGCAAACAAATTATTTCATGCTTAATGTTAAATCCAATTTGGAAATTCACAATGGTTTGTCGATTTGATTCTTTAATCAGAAACATCCTTAAACATTGTTTTCTGTCAAATGTTTTCCTCAGCATTTACACAACATGAAACACAGAAAAGAATATCACTAACTATTTTTTTAACTACTCTGCAAAGTACGATTTATTATTATCTATACGAGATGATGGTGTTATGTGAACAAAAATAATGCCGTATTTCTAGCTGTCGTACAGAATACAGTACATGTGAAATGGGAACTTTACTATTTGTAGTATGATTCTCGGGCATGCCTTATAGATGGCAGTGGAGATCTGGAGAGAACAAATTCTGCATTATAAGCTGTGAAGATTGAAAACAATATGCGATTTCACTAATAGACTTTAGAGAAGTGAAGAACTAAATAATGTGCTTGGATCAGAACGAAATAATAAGGATTATTTGTCCTCAATCAGCCATGTAACGTATGGATTTCATTTCTACACTGACAGAGTATAGATACAGTCATGATAATTTCCAACGTGACCCGATATTTCATCATTTGGCCATATTTTACGTTGAACCTCAGACACATGTAATGTAGATGTAGTTCTATGGGAAGATGTTGGCAACCACTGCCGCGGCCCGACAGGATGCTAAGATGGCTGAGACAGCACTCTTGTGGGGCTGAAAAGCTTAAGAAAATCGTAAACGTTACGCATATTCTGTCCATGTGTCAACGAATTTCCTCAGATTAAGAAAATAACACTTCATCATCGCTCGATTTTTATATGATAGTATTGACCTGACCCTCTCAGTCACAGAGCCTAAGATTTATGTAGTATTATGTTAACAGAGAACTTTCAGTCAGTTGAGTTCTGAATTAATTTTGGATCTGTATGTGGAGTGTTTGACTCCAATATGCATAACCGCACGTTCTTATTTCAAATTCGTCCAGACCCAAGCTGGATAACACTACGCTTAATATTTAACGTGCATGAGCGGTAACGAGAATGGAGGTAGAGGGATCGCCCATCTGTTCAATCTCGTAAATTAAGTGCATTTGCAAAATAAAGAGTATGCGCATACATTTAGTGCTTTTCTTCATTCTGTGCAGGTTCTAAGCGCTTTTACGATTTTTATTACACTTTATTACCGCAACAGATCCATAGGAGATATTCAAGGGCGTTCTCAGCTTCCTGTCATCAGGAGCAAGAACAGAGGCTGCATGTCAGGCGTTGAAATCCTTATCAATCTAATACTAACGCTCTCTGTCTGCAACCGGGCACCCATTTTAACATGGGTCGAATCAGAAAAAGTGTATAAATTATATTTCTCAAAGACAAAATATAAGGACCCGCTAGGGGTGGAGCCCGGAACTTTAACCCCGAATCCAGGATCAAACCACTGCACCACCGACACTACATAATAAATGAAAAAGGGACTGTTGTTGGCGTGGTCACGCTGCTTATTATGTTCACTCCCTTTTTTGTCCACTGTGTTTTGACTTGAGATTTGGCGGAGTCTCTCCACGAAGACCTGATCAAATCTAGTGAATGCCAGAATTTAAAACTCTGTCAACATCTAACATTTACAGTAATTCTCTGTCACTTTATTTGTTTTACTGCACATAAATCCCACAAGAAGCAACAGTCGTCACTTTATTGTTTACAATGCAAATTTCAGAGTTTTGAGAGTTATTCGCTCAAAAGTTTACAAAGACACAACAGAGAACAACTGAATTAGTCTTCAATTTATAATGTTTTATTATTTTAAAAAAATATAATTCTGGATGAAGGATTGCCTTTGAAGTATCATGGAATGACTTTGTCTATTTGTTAAATTGTTTGTTTTGTTTTGTTTGAAGATAACAAACAAATCTCAATTATGTTTACCAATATATTTTACGTGTTCCTAAACAGGCAAAAATGACAGAATTTTTCGCAAGGACCCATTAAAATAAGGCCTACCAACTTTTAAAAATGAACTGGTGCTATTATTTCACAATGGCCCAAAAGCATATAGATCTGTCCTAATCTTATGACATGCACATGCTTTCAAATACAGCTTTTGTCTCAGATTGACATTTCGAGCCACACATGCAGTATAGCACAAAGTTAAGACTGTTATTTGTGTACATAAGGACCGATAGAATTTGTTGAACAACAATGTCCCTGATCATGAGGGCCCCCTTCGGTGTGATATCGTGGAGCAAATGCCCAAGCTGGAAGAGGAAAATTGCACAATACAAATGTAAAGCTGATGCCCACGAGTGTCACTGTTAGTGACATTTTCTTTGAAAATCGAGGCTGTTTCTTTGTGATTGTAGTTTCATTTCTTTTTCACCCCGTATTGCAGGAATCATATCATTCCTTTGTCTGACAGTTTTGTTTGGCTGTTTTCTCACTCTGTTCTGGCTCCTGATGATCCTTGGGCGATGACAATATTAAAAATGATAAGCAGGAAACTTGGTAAAATAGAGAAAATGATGGCATCGGTTATGGACAGAGATAATGTCAACACATAACTATATACTCTAACACATTACAATACATTTGCAGTATTTGAGGGAAAACCATGTTCACTTATATCGCCTTGCAAAGATGACACCAGAGTGCTCAAAGCAACGAATGCAGCAAGGAAGGCCAGTGACAGGCCCGATATTTAGCTTAGACTTAGAACAGAGAATGTGAACTCAATGTGACCATAAAATGGAGACAGCTCTCTCGAGCGAAACCATCACTAAAGACCAACTGCTTATATATGGAAATATACAAAAAACAAAGTAACTGATATAACAAGAAAAATCATCCACTAGTAAGTTGACCCCAAAAGACCGCAGAGAAACATAAGGAATAAGACCATTGAGAATGAAGCCAAAATCTGACACTGACAGAATGCGTAGATATATGGACATGGTACTATCTCGGTATGCTTTTCGACTCGGAACAATAAACGACAACGGATTACAGAAGAAACTGGCAATAATCAGAATCATAGCGTAGTAAATACAAATTAGATCAATGATTTTCAATACTGTTTGTTCTCCAAGAGATTGGATGATCCATGTCTCTGGGTTGCCTGGCGTTGCAGTTTTATACATTTTTCGCACTTTTCAGTACACTTTCAAATGAATTACTACGTGAAAGACACAAAACTTGAACAATTTCCTAAAACTTACTTGAGCTTGTACATCTTCAAAGCGCATGTTATACGTTTACCCACAACCATAGTCAATTTTAGGCCAAAAAGAACTCATTAAGTAAGAAGTGGTCAGTATTAAAAAAAAATTATCTTCATATAGATCTAGATCTGAGATGTTCACTTAAAATAATATATTCTTATTCATTCAAGTAAAAGATAAAATTAAATTGTAATGCTGAAGTACTGAGATGTTGCTTTCATATTAAATTCTTCAACACAAGAAAACTGTGAGGTGGACCTTTTTTTTTTTTTTTTACAAAAGAGAAGAGAAAACCTATAAGGCACACACCTCTTTGTAATTAAACTAATCGCAGTCACTTTCTGCCTTCTAGCGTTTCGCTTTTTCCATTTCTAGTACATGAAAAAAGCAGACTGGAATTAGACAGTAATTTTAGACATATTGAACGGGGTTGGAGGGGGGGGTAATCTCTAATGTCACATCATCTCACTACTGCGCTCACAAAGAAAACAAGGGCTGGGAGGAGGAGGATTCATTCGCTTTAATTAATGATTTCATGCACTTTAAAAACAAAGTCATCGTGCTTTTCGTATCAATGTTGAATAGAACGCTAGAATCATGAGCACGTAACTCTTAGTAAAGGAATAAAAAATTTGTATAGATGAAAACGTAATACTTTCATTTGAAACCATGTGCATCTACAAAGCTTTATATTTTGCTTTTTCTGTCCTAACCGGTTACAGTTTTTCTTTATGTTTTTCACTGCTGTATGTTTCCCGTGTATGTCTGCAATCTTCCCCTATTTCAGATTTCAGGGACAACTGTAAGGCACTATAACTCACCGTCTAGAGTTCTAATCCTACATTGCTGAGTATAGATTTTGTAACTTCATATAAAGCTTCCTTACTATTAGCATTGCTAATGTTGGCATGGGAATACAGTCTTTAACAAATTTCAACTGATGGTGTGTAAACGGAGATGAAAGATGACAAATTGCCCAAGCCTTAGAGCATAAAACATATCAGTCTGCAAAAGTGTTTTAAATCAGATTTCATAATAAATAAGTAAATAATACAGGTCTTATTTTCCCGTCATTGCATTTGAAATGACGAAATGTCGTTGGTGTTTTGTTTTATAAAATGGATGACTATAGCGATATTGAGTAATGGCATTTTTTTAACATTGCTATGCCCATAAAGAAGGATTGCCATCTGATTTTGATCATTTTCCACCACTCCCTTTTTTTTGTTGTTGTATTTTTCATAAGGCAGTGCCATTACATTACATAAGCAATGCCCCCGGACCCATAGGTCATTCCAGACAAGATGGGCAGAGAGATGATGGCAACCCGATCATGTTCTATGTAATAGTTGTTAGAATTCAAGAGACCAAGATCTTAGACACTGATTATTGAAATATAGCATTTACTTGAACAGAAACACGACAGAGAAAAACACAATCAGACCCCATGTATCCAGGGAAGAGGACAAGTCTGCAATAGGGAGGATAAGCTCTTTTAAATAGCTGATTGTGGAGTTTATTGTATTCAGATGTATTGCCAGAATTCATAGAATCTAATTATGTTTGTTTCAATTCATGATGTTCTTTTCAACATTGACAAAGTTTGGTTTGTAAATATTCAGACAGCAGAATAAATACTTTTTTAAAATTCAAATTATCTTCATATTAAGGATTCTGTTGTTGTTGTTGTTCTGGTTGTTGCTGTTGATGTTGTTGTCGAGGGCACAATCCCAACAATTATCATTAATGAGGATACCATTCCAACAATTTTTGTCATTCAGGACACCATGCCAATCGTCACAAATGTGACAACTGTTTTTATTGTTTTTGTTGTTATTCTTTTTTTTTTTCCTTCTCCATCATCGTCTTCACTTTTTTTTTTTTTTTGGTCATTGTTCTCATTGTTTGTGTTTAAGCCTTATCCCATATCCAGCATAGTCTGCTACATCTGCCAAGACTATCACAGCTAACTCAACAACATGACAAACATGAGAACATACAAAACTAAATCTCTGATGTCGGTGCAACTGTTTTCCGATGTAAAAAAAATATTTTGAAAAGATAATTCTGGAAGATTCTTGTTGTAGACTGAAAAAAAAAAACACTCTCCCTTTCATCCATAAAATGAACATAATTTTCGGATCATAAAGAACCATAATGGGTTTCATATATGATGCTATAACCACTGAACTGATTCAGCTTAGTATGGAAAGCAGTTTGAGTAAGTTTTATGAAATCCTGAGTGCAATAATATTCTTAACCTATATTTCCATTGTTTCTGTTTTGAAACACTGTGTGTTCTATGCAATAGACAAGTGCAATTTATAAATTACATATTTCAAAAGGGGCAGAGTCCTGAAACTGATTTTTTGTCTCATAAATTCGGTTTGGGGTAGAGCGTTTAACAGAAGAAAAACCCGAATGAAAAACAACAACAACAAAACACTCCATTTCAGACAAAAGTTTTTAATGGTAGCATGAAGTACAGTCCTGCTAAGTTTTCACCTCAAATTTGGCTCACATTTCAACAAACATTTTACTTTTTATATAGGTTTGCAAGTAATATAATACATTATACGTGTTACTCCTATTCATCTGAATAAAGAACCAACAAATCATTTATTTAAGTGATCACAGGAATCCTCCATTTCCCGGAATTCTAAGTCTATATCAAAATTGCTGATATGTGTCAAGTTTTTATACTTTTATTGACGTAGAAGCATGACAGCTGTTTGTTTCACTTGCTTTTGAATATCCGTCATATGAGCAACGTCACAGCATATGACCTGAGCTCATCTCTCTAATTCTTACAATTGTCAGTAAGTACGAGATTAAGATCAATTTTATCAGACAAGAATGTTATTTTGCCTTATTTCAAATTTATTTGGACACAGAATGGGCTCTTGCTTTTTGTAACTAGATCTATATGGCCATCTGCACGAGACAGAGTGAATGAAAGAACTGTGCCAATGATAGTCTCTTCAGATCTGGGCAGTAGTAACAAACTAAATAGGAACTATAGCTCTTCTCTCTTGTCTGTTGTATTTGTTTTCAGCATATTAGACATACAATCTACGAAAGGTAATTTCACAGCTACTTTGAATAAATTCTAAACACTTCCATTTTGGACCTTCTGTAAAGCTTGTGCATAGCAATCTATAGGTCTGATTCGGCAGTTAATGAAATAAATTCAATATTTGTTTTTGTCTTTGACATATAAAGAATGGTATATAGTGTTGAATTATTGGTATCTGAGTTCAAATAGGCAACTTTGAATTTCCTCCAATGTATTCTTGAGGTAATCTTATTTGATTTGAGCCCACAACTCGAAGATTCCAAGTCAAGTCTTACTCACAAAAGTATTTCGAAAGAACGCTTATTCGTGGCAAAAACGATTGTTCACTGAAACGGACGCTTCAAGTCACAATAGGCAGTACAAAAGATTCCGTGGCCATATACCATTATACAAAAAAAAAAAAAAAAAGAGAATAGAAGAATCGAGATGCAATTCTGTTATCTACATTTAAATGTCTCAAATTTATGAAGATATTTTCAGCCGGAATAATCATTGATTTTGTCCTTATTTTATGACATACACATACTTTCGAAAACAGCTTTTGTCTCAGACCGAAATTTGGAGCCACACATGCAATAAAGCACAAAGTTCAAACTGTTATTTGTGTACATTAGGGTCGCTAATATCTGTTCAACAGCCACGTCCGTTATTCTGAGTGCCGCTTCTGTGTGGTATCGTGGAGAAAATGCCCAGGCTGAAAGAGGAAAGTTGCACAATATAAATATAGAACTGATGCCCACGAGTGTCACTGTTAGTGACATTTCTTTTGTAAATCTGGGCTGTTTCTTCGTGACTGGAATTCCATTCCTTTTTTCACTCGCTGTCCCAAGATCCATATTTCTTTCTTTGACAATTTTGTTTGGCTGTTTTCTCACTTTGTTCTTGCTCCTGACGACTCCTTGGACGATAATGATGTTGAAAATGATAAGCAAAAAACATGGTAGAACCGCAAACATAGTGACATCTGTGATAAACAGTGGCAATGTTAATTCAGAGCTATATATCCTAACGCAATGAAAAACACTGGTAACGTTAGTGAACAGATCGTATTTGTTTTCATCTCCAAGTAACGATGACAATAAAGTGCTCAAAGTAAGGAATGGTACAAGGAACATCAGTAATACAGGCACAATATTTAACGCTGTCTTAGAACACAGAATATGAACTCGATGTGGCCACAGAATGGAAACAACTCTCTCGAGTGAAACCATCACTAAAGACCAACTGCTTATATATGATAATATACAAAGAACAAAATAATTGATATAACAAGAAAAATCATCCACTAGTAAGTTGACTCCAAAAGACCGCAGAGAAATATAAGGTATAAGGCCATTGAGAATGAAGCCAAAATCTGATGCTGACAGAATGCGTAGATATACGGACATAGTACTATGTCGGTAAGCTTTTCGGCTTAGAACAATAAACGACAAAGGATTACAGAAACAGCTGGCTACTACAAGAAATGCAGCGTAATAGGTGCAAACTTGATCAATAACATCTAAAATGTTTTGTTCACCAATTGCGTAGCTGATTGGTGTTGCACTTTTATTCATTTTCAAATTCTAGAACAATCCCTTCAATAAATCATTGCTAAAAGAGTCATATCTTTCTTGAATATGCAACTCTCCACCACGTTCTTACTGACAAGAAATAGAGAAGTCTCAGAGACTGGAATTCGATCGGATTGATGTGGCTATCTATAAATGAGGCATACGAACCACAAATTCAAGGAGATAGTGGATGTATTATTATTAAATGTGGCTCCATATTCATTGATGACATCATATTGCAGCAGTTCTGTTATTAAACAGATATCATTTCCTTTACACATTTTTTTTTTTGTAAGATAATTATACAGTAACTGAAAAAGCCTGTGGCATAGTCAAATCTCTGCAATATAATTAGGATAACCTTTCCGTTTTTCAATCTTGTATTTATCAGTAACCAATCCTTTCCTTAAGGAAGAACAACACTACAGAATAAGCCGCAGTCGCTTTCAATTTGAGATCATAAAACAACACAGATTAGAAGGAGAATGAGATCATAAACATACATTGGAATGGGTTAGCGTAATCTTAGGACAGCGCTCATAGAGAAAGAACGTGGAAAGACTAATTTTCTTCCAATTAGAGATTTCAGTGCCAGATACTTTTAATTCATGTCGATGACAATGCATTAACAAGACATGAACTTAAATGTAGGACTACGGCAATCATTGTAATGGCTGCCTGTAATGTCTCTACCTGTGATAGTAACTAGCCAATGTCTGGTATGGAACACTTTACACCACCCAAAAACAACAAAGGATAATAAGGTACCATTTCCCTTCTTGTAAGTCAAAGTAAGGACAACTCTGACAAGAAATACGGCGAGGGAAAGCATTAGTCACTATCATGTTATGCATAACAGCTTTATCCATCGGTAACCAAGTGAAGTCTGGAGACGTTTGAGACACAAAACTGACAATGATTCAAACACAACATTGATAGCAAGGATAATTTTGAAATATTTTTTCTAACGTCGGGAAATTAAATGGGTATCTCTACAACTTCTGCGATATATCTCTGCAACTAATTTCTTTTCTTCAAAGACATCTTTACCACCATTGGATCTCCTCTGGCTATCTCTTTCTCTCTTTCGCTCTCTTACAGACACACACACACACACACCCACACACACACACACACACACACACACACACACACACACACACACACACACCTCTCCCTC
>JBCEWB010069524.1:0-13301 GCA_039654565.1 Peronia peronii | reverse complement strand
CATACATACATACATACATACATACATACATACATACATACATACATACATACATACATACATACATACATAAAACATACATAGTCTTCAATTCTTTCAACTTGGCGATCTTCATCTTATTTTACTAAAGGCACTTTCACTCGCGCTCTATAATTATTCGTAAATATTTTTGTGCTGTGGGATTTTGACTTCCTTCTCATGATTACTCATTCAGCTGAAGACTCCCATAATGAAACCAGATTAAAACAGTCTCTCTGTGCCAGTCTGGGATGACACATTTGAGAGAAAGGATTTTTGTATTTGTTCAGTATCCATACACATTTGATTTTTGCAATGATCTAGAGCAGTGGTTCTCAACGTTTTTGCATTCGCGACCCCTTACCCAAAAGCTTGAGACCCACGCGATCGCCTGCTATCAGCAGCTTGATATGCATTTTATTTTCTGACATGGAAAGGAAAAGAAACATCTGTCAAATAAAAAAACAAAAGAAAACAAAACAAAATAATCAAGAACATTGTAGCAATTTGTCAGCAAACGAATTTTTTTAAAATATGCAAACGCATAAAAATTGTAATTGGTGACTTGAAATTAATGTTACCCCAAGCCACTTTGAACAAGGCTACGCAAACCCTCCTGCCAAAGCTTCGCGATCCACCGACTGGGAACTCCTTGTCTAGAGCGTATTCATTCACAAACACATCTTTAAAAGAATGAGAGCAAGAGAGAGAGAGAGAGAAACAAAGAGCTTTCTTGTCTATTCCGATGTGCCTGGTTTTTTCTATATAGGCTAGAAAATTTGCTCTTTAACCTTTAACAAGCTGTAAATACTGGAGATAAAGGTAACCTTGGAGATAAATCTGCTCTAAACTCCACCTTCTTGTAGTGAAAAGCACTGTTTGACTTTTTGGCCAACTTGAATAATGTAAAATGATGGGTTTCCACAAAGGTTGTTAGTTGTACTTTAAATGTGATAGTCCTTTACCTGGTTATGGGGGCGCTTCTCTTTAATGCAGTCTTAATATTTTTAAAATGACCCTAGGTGTCTTTCGTAGTGAAGGTATAAAGATCGGAGATAAAATCTTTGCTGTAACAAACATTTGTATTACGAAATGAATCTTTCATACTTTCTCTCTCTCTCTCTCTCTCTCTCTCTCTCTCTCTCTCTCTCTCTCTCTCTTGTTCTCAACATCTCTATCACTTCTCCATAACATCGAGACCTTCACCATTTTGTTCTAATAAGTCATGCTAGCCTTTAGCTTTGATATGAAAGCAGTTTACGACACTGAAATGACATGATAATTGTAGAGGTTTTTATTTTTTCAATTAAAAAGCATGCAAAATATAGCAGTCGGTCAGTCAAAAGTGAAGCAATAATAATTGTTGAAGAAGATACTTTGGTCGAATATTTGACAATATTACGGTCTCGCAGAGTTTGCGTTGAAAGTGTGAACAGAACGCGCTGGAATGTCAGAATTTCTATAATGAAACATGTTATTCTTTTCCAGAATCATAATTATAATTATGCATTTTGGTCAGAATATAAATACGAGTATAGTCACTACATTAAATACTGTTTGGATACGACTTTCAATATGTGGCATTTTTGGCAAAAGATCTACTAAATCGGTCCTCTTGACACTTCTAGAGTTAAGCCACCCCGTCTATGACGGCCATGTTTCTGGCCTATCGCTCCAGACAGGCCAGTATGACCAAGTCGTAAACATCTCACCATTCCAGACCCATCTCCTGGCCGTCCGGTGTTGAGGCAGCCCTGGTTCTCAGCCGCAGGTTTGAATAAACACAGAGGTCTGGCTGAGCTAAGGGCGGACTTAGAGATATGGATCGACTACGCAGTGACCTACCTTTCTTTATGTTATTACTTCGCAACACATTTCAAGATGACGCTGTCTGCATTCTCTATGGGATTTGAATATTTGCTTAACTTTCTAAGACCCAGAAAAGGTTTTATAATAAGATGTTAGTATCAGTCTAGGATGGAGTTATTGTGAGATCTTTATTATGCTCTGACTGAAAGTTGATTTTCATGAAAATTCTTTGCTCTAAAATTACATGCTCAACTAAAATACCTAACATATTTTTAATGTTTAATTTTCCGAAGCCGTTCTTACTCCCATATTCCCCGGGGACCCGGGGTTTATAAGAAGGTTCTCTGCTCCCACCTGCAGGTGATGTAAGCTCGCCATCGGTGGGGTGTCTCGTATGGAGTGCCATCCTCGACATTCCAGAAGAGACATCTCCTCTCTCTCTCTCTCTCCTTGTTCCTGTCTTCTGTCCCCCTTTCTTTCCTCTCTTCTTCTTGACGTATAAAAGTATCTTACCGCGTTTTGATACAAAATAGCCGTAATCGTACTGATGTGTCGTTAAACCCCAACACAACAACAACAACATTACTCCCATATCATGCTACTCTAGGCTGTAGAAGGTTGTAGTTTCCTTAAGACATCTTACATGCAGCATTCTTATTGTCGACAAAAATAGTAATGCTTTTCAACGAATCTATTTTTGGATCTTTCATTCTGAGGAACATATAAAAATATGGTGAAAGGGTGAAAAAAAAGGGGAGGGGATGGAAAGGATGGAGCATTCTGTAAGAAACTTCTTTACGTTGATCAGCTATCTCTGAATCCTCGATCCATGTGTTGAAATTTATACACTGACAAAACACGTTAGAGACAGCACTGCATTTAATTCTGATTCCGCCATACAAGCTTTGTTAGAGTCTATACGTTATAAGTCCCCCCCCCCCTCCCTCATCCACCCCTCCCCTCCCCACCCACCAATTCATCTTTATATCATCACCAATTCATCGTATTTTTGCCGAAACATTAAGCTTTCTAGGATAAAAATAATATTCATTTTTCTAAGGAATATAAGTTAAAGTTTTAAGATAATACATGGGAATATAACGTTACGAAACTGTTTGGAGTTTAGAAAGAAATTCCATTGCAAAGTATGATGGATGAGTGTTCAATCAGGTCGCCTCTCATACTTCTAGGGTTAACATTCAGGTTTCAACAATAATGTGAATCAAGAGATGGAGTGGCAATATACGTTTGTGTCTTTGTTGGCTGGTTTGATCTTTGTATCAATGTATACCTTCTATCATCGAATTATCCGTCTCTGCATTATCTTCCCTTCCCACTCACCGCCTCTATCTCTTCAGATTAAACAAATCATTTATATTTCCTACATCAATGTGCCTTATTTATTTCCATCAGCTCGATGCACAGAAACAGCCGTGGTCCTTCAAAACAACATCATACAGAGGATTAAAAAAATATATATATGGACACATACACACACACACACACACAGAGAGAGAAAGAGAGAGAGTCATAGATTTTGTATAAATATTGATAGCACATGATGTTTCTGTTTTGTTGTGTTGTTGTTGTTGTTTTCTTTTATTGCAAGTCGGCCATAAATCTGTATATGATTGGCAATGGAAATTGGAGACAATAAAACACTAATCTTACGAGCAACGTTTTCTCCCTACCTGTTTGGGAAACAGCTTATGCTAGCTATGCTGAAATGTATCCCAATCCTGTCTGTATTAAAATCCCCTCCCCACCTTCACCCCCACCCCCACCCTCTTCCCTATTTCCTCCTCGGTATGGTTCTCAATATCAAAACTGTTGTTATTAAAACTGTTTTTTTTTCCATTCTCTGTCGTATGTGTTAGATGGCAGTGAAATGATAACAATGTATATCGCAGACATCCTGGGCAGATGCCCTAAGCCATGTTTGCCAAAGTGGGCGGTACCGCCCCTGGACAGCGATGAGAGTTTCCAAAGGTACGATGAAAGGTTGGGGAGGGCGACATTAGGGGGCGGTGGATGGTTGGAGAATGGCGAGAAGGTGGGGCAGTGTCGTTAGAATCAGGAATGCGTGGAGCATAATCTGCTCGCTTGTCGCACACTGCTGTTCCCTAAAAAATGCTATTCAGAACTACCTTTCCATCAACGTTACTAACATTAGACGTCAAAAATTAGAACTTGGGGGAGTGTGTTTTATGAATACTCTAGAGAAATCTGAAATGAATTCTCTCGATAGGGAGATGGTGTGGGAGTCATCTGGGGGCCAAGTGGGCGGCAGCCTGAAGAGTTTGGGAACCGCTATCTGAGTCACTTTGATTAAATGTTTTTTCCTTGAAACCTTTGTTTCGAGAAAATAGCGATCTTTTGGTTGGTACTACCTGTCTTTGAAGACAGAAAAAAAAAAATGCAGTTTCAGGAAATGACATGAAGGAACAGGTCTTATTACAGTTTTTGGCTGGTAGGCAAAAAGTTGTGCAAGGTTAAGGAGAAAAGGTGTATTGTCAAAATACTTTATTTAAAAAAATAATAATAAAATTAAAAATTAAAAAATAATAATAATAAAATAAAAACCATTGCCGAGCTCCATCTTTTATTTATTTATTATTATTTTTTAAGATACCAAGTTAGTACCTCATCTGAATATTATGTTACTTTTGTCCGTGACAATATAAACGCGACATACCAGACCAACAAATTTCTTTCAACATTCTAAATTCTCTCTTATCTTGTGATGTTACCAACCATTTATATTTAGACAAACCAAGTTCATTCAACATAGGTTTATTATCGCTGTGCAGCAAATCTCCATAATGCAATATTTCTCCCTTTCCTTCAGACGTTCAGAATTTACAACGGGAACTAGGAACATCAGAGACTTGATATCTGGCAATCATTAATTCTTTTATACAGTACAACGTAACTATGCACTCTGATACAGTTTGACTGAGATGTGAATAAAGAACACAAGAATTCGTTCATAAAATCATAAAACTTGAAAAAAAATAAATTTATATGAAATGGAAATGAGAAAGACGACATTATATTGTTGACTATACATTATGCGGCGTTATGTCGTGTTGAAAATGACAATATTAACAATGAAACTCAACAATACAAGCTTTCTAAAACGTTCAAGTCTGGTGCTTAATAATGAAGTTTCTATTACGCATGATACACATACTAGCAACTCTTCGAAAGCATGAGAGAAAGAGAGAGAAAGATGAAGAGACAAAGATATAGATTTTTATATCATATGTCCTCGATAATATTTCTCCAGCGGGAAATGGATGTATGCAAAACACTGCTATGAATGCTAGATTCTCGGGAAAAAAGCTTTACGTTTAGTGTATCCAGAGTTGTGATATTCTAAGAGATAGATGGCGTCATAATTTAGAAACAATTTCTCCCATCTCACCAAGGAGGGCTGGTGGGAATGGTGTCATTGTATCTTTGTCTGTCATCTAAAGCATGAATGTAAAATTTATGGACCGTCCCATGCTAACCTTGAACAAGAAATTTGACTGATGTCGAGACGTGTATTTGTTTGGCAAAGAAATCTGACGCTAGTGAAGAAATGGAAATTAGGAAATAATGGCTTTAGAGTTATCGCATAATATCAAACAAAAGTAAAACGAAATAAGATGAAATAAAATAATAATAAATGCATTGAAATACAATAAAATAAAACAATAAGAAATAAAATACAATGAATAAGATGAAATAAAATAAAAATAAAATCAAATATAACAAAATATAACTTATGGGCATGAAATTTAAATATTTCTAGTTGTGTGAGTGTGTGTGTGTGTGTGTGCGTGTGTGTGTGTTTCCACAACCTGTTCTATCTGAAAAAAAAGAAAGAAGTAATATTACAGGATATGGCAAAACTGGACTAATTTGTTTCGCATGCATATCTCTATACCTGCGGTCTGGTCATAATGCCGTTATTGTTTTTTATTTTGTGTCGAAACTCGTACCTCCTGAATAAGGTCAGCATCTTTCTTACTATTTTCATTTATCTCCAAGCATATGCCTAAGCTAGATATAGCACTGCATTGAAATTTATAATGATGCTGTTTGTAATAAATAAGTGAACCAGTGGGTAAATAGGAGAATGCCTTATCTGAAGTCTTATCTGATCCTTAGGGATATTAGAATTCGTGCATCGCGCAATAAACGTCTCTTGGGCTACCCGGGTGAGAATCGTTTCGCCTTGTCGACAAGCGCAGAGAGACAACCAGTGACAAGGAAGTGAGCCGAATGTTGATAAGCGAGACAACGTTGCCCCTTGTACGTGAGCACGGCTATCAGGCAGAGCCCCAGACTGTTGGGCAGAGCCCAGCCTTTTCACTTTATATCCTTAAACTCTCTTGTATCACCGCCTTCCCTGCACCTCAGAATCTTTGGCCCTCCTGGGTTATCGGCACAGCACGCGGCAGGGTGGGTAAGCTACTCCATCCTTCAGACTTCTATACATTTTTTAAATGGCTGCACTTAGCTAGAACTTTCTAGTGTTTACATAATACTTAAAGCAGTGTCATCGTTGTCGTAATTATTCTACAAGTTTTTGTCTTAAACGAAGGAAACAAACATTTTGCAGACTTTATTTTGGGTAGCCATTTTCCCGTAATATACCAATTTATATGATAAATGTTAATTTAAGAAACATGAATGCTGCCTACAAATAATAATAATAATAATAATCCTTGAAGTTACGTTAACAAGTTCCAAAAAATAACCAAAAAACTACGCTATTTGTTGCAACTCAGGCACCTTTAAAGAAGTGAATATCTTTCACTCAAAACGAAGTATAATTGGTGCAAAATAAAAATACTCATTTAAAACAGGGTGGGAGTTGTTCAACCATTTGCGTCATGCTTTAAATCGATAAAAGCCAGGCCATTCTTGTAAACCAATACGAAACCATTTTCAACATTTACAAGACTAAACTTCATTGCAAATAAACTGTTCAACCAGTTTGATTGTAACAAAGAAATTTTATTGTAATAATATGTTTTAAAACATGTAACGTGCCTGCCTACAAAATGTTAGCCCATCCTGTAATAATAATGATAAAACATAAAAATCACAGTGGCCAGAAAGACTATCCAGACACTGTTTGGACAACAGGCGATCTCTCTGATTGTTTTTGGTCTTCTTAAAAGGCTTTAAAGATTGGGATTCTTGCCCATCATTTGTCTCTGTCAAAGAATAAAATATCTTCATTTTCAACCACACGATGGGTTTGGTCATTGATAGCTGGGAGAGATTGTTTGAAGCGAATGGCAGATGAGTAATATTTTCTTTTTAAGTGTAGAAATGTCAAGTGGCCGCTCTGCTCAAGATTCTCCTATTATACTTTGCATTAGAATTAGTTCCAGTTACAAAACTAATAAAATACTCATCTGATATTGCCATTTGGGAGGGAGGGGGGGGGGGGGACTGTGAATCCCAGAGCGCTGTTAACCATCCTTAACTATAGCACTACGTCGGTTTCTCCTACCACCATTGGGGTTAAAGGTGGGCTTAGATCACGCGAAATACAGAAATAATTCCGGAAAAACTAAATTGAGCAATGGGACAGCTAACCAGATATCCGGGGTGAACACATTAGCTGAGCGAATTCCAATTTTGTAATTTGACATTCATAGGGCGGGAGTTAGTCCTGTCATTCTTCTGAATTGAAGCAATACGAAGTCCACCATCTCAACCATCTCTTTGATGGATACACTCATGGTCAGAGGACGTTTTCTCAAGTGGAGTATCGATTTATATATAATTATTACCTTGTGACGTCATTATTTTGTAAACAGTAAACCCATGTCACGGCCCAGCCACTAAGGGCATAACTCCTCTGTCGCAGCTTCAAAGCAAACCGGTTTCCCCCAAAACTCGATAACTGTGTCGTGCTGTGGAGATTTTCTCTCCGAACGAACAATTATCTTCTGAAGGCCTGCATGATTGATTGCCTATGAGAATATGTACGGGGCTGTTGCCTAAATGTGGAACACGAGAATGGAAAGAAGATAGTCGGGACCGATAACTGGACTCCGTTAACGACCTACATGATTGGCTGACCCTGTTATGACACCCACAGAGATAGCATTTTCTCCACATACTATACTGGACATAATGTTACCGATACAAATGTACCGAACAAAAAATGACTTAAGAGACGAAATGACCGCGTTTCTTTATGGGACGAGCGAAACAGGGGATCCCAGGAGTCTGAAATTGTATCAGACTTGTTGACAGAAAAGCTGGGGCCCTTTCTCGACCGTCTGGCTATCTGGTAATTCACTGTCGTTGCGTAATTGTCGTGCTACTGCGCACAAAAGAAAAAAAGGACACATCCGCACAATATCTCTCACCGGGCTGGCCATTGGATGGAGGAAGTTGTGCAATATAAACACTTTGCCCCAAACGATGTATTTTATGGTCACGGATCAAAATTCTGCTGCCACAGTTTCGATAGATCGTTAACCGTGTTGGATTCCTCAATCGTTGGTATCGTGGAGACCGGGGAAATGACATCCTTATTTTCTAACCCTACTCCCCACGCCTTCCGGTGCTCCTATAGCCGGATCTTCTTTCTGTCTCGATCAGACACATCCATTAGTGACCACATTGCTCTCAAGTAACGACGCCCTGTTATTGTTATGGGAAAAGTACCGTTGCTGTGAAAGTTAGAAAGCCATATACAACAGAGGTAGCAAAGTCAAATTGTATGGCCTGTGTAAAATGTCAGATTTAAAAAAGTTATATTATTGTCACATTGAAACACTACAGTGACTGAACTGTCAGAGTTAATTGTGTCCTTAAATTGTTAGTGTCTAATCACTGTAATCGAGGCCTGACTTGTAAAGAATCGATTTCTGTGACGAACAGAATACATGGAGAAATGGATGGACGGATGGAAGGACCGGAGGGACGGAAGAGGGATGGATGGATGGATCGATGGACGGACGGATGGACGGACGAAACCAGCTTGACAAAAGGTCACATACAGCTTTTCGTCATAATATTCCAAGATCGTCTTTATCTCTAGTATCCCTTAACTTGCATTTAGATAATCTCCTTGGCTATCGGCAGCAGGGTGGTCCACATGGTGTACGGCACTTAAGCATTTGTACACGTGCTCACATAATCAAGGTGTTCCTTTTCTACATGCTTCCCTCATACTGGTGGAAGACAAAATATCGTGGTCAGGCTTTGCTTCAGTGTACTTGATAACACACTAAACAGTCTCGTGAGTAATTTCAGATTAAAAAAAGAAAACATGAAACATAAATAATAATAACAATAATAATAATTTTTCTAAAAAAGAAAAAAACACATAGAATACTGAGGTTACATACAGTCATGTTTATTGTTTCTAGTTTATTTCCTGGTTAATTTGATCTTGCTCTTTATTTGATTTTTTTTTCTTTTGATATATAATTTTGTCATCAAGTTTATTTGTATAATATAACAGTTTGTTCTAATTATTAATTTTAATGAACAAACGGAGAAACAAACAAATAGAAATGACAAGACTACTGTGTTTTTTAGGACAGAGTAGGCGACGAGAGGAGGGCAGAAAGGAAGGGGGGGGGGGGGGGGAGGAGGGGAAAGGGGAAAGGGTATGGACTTGTCCGATTTCCCCAGTCTGAAGAGTTCCAGTATTACTGTAATTTAAGAAGCTGAACGTGTCCAGTAGAAACAGTACCCAATCAGTCGATGATTTGCGGCCCACATGGAAACAAGACATCAGATTTCCGACCTTCGCCCCAGTATGTACGATATCGTTAGCAAATGGAAGTAAGGGACAATTTGTATATATGCTGCACTTGAAGGGAAAGTAGATCTGTTTATAATCTTCATTTGAATGTTAGAACAATGTTCTGATTTATCAGTTCCGAGATGGACACCTAGCAATACATGTATTGACCCTAAATGTCTATTTGTTTCGATGTCCTTTGTTTTGAGTATGAAACACTACTGGTACAACGTGACAAAAGAAAAACAAATTCTTAACGAAGCGATGTGGTTGGAAGAACGAAATCTTCTCCCATATGAGAAAGGAAAAAGCGAGATGTCCCTTCAAAAACATAACTAAACAAAGTGGCATTTGAAAAATTCCGATTGCTACCTCAAACAAGTTGGCAACGCATTTGAAAAATTTAGTGGTAGTGATCCAAGAGCTCTATGTGATGATTAATGATTACATGTTTTCAATGATCTTTGTACAAATGAGTATCACAAACGTAGAAATGTGTTGTTGTTGTTTTTTTTTAAATCGAGGAGGAATGTATTAAAACGCTTAAGGCTTTCCCAAACAGGTGTTTAGCCAAGCGTTTAATGTTGTGTGAACCATGCGTTCTGTAGTACATCTTTCAACCTCCTACTGGAGGTTATCTCGAGAGTAAACCATAGATCAGGTTCTAATGGGATATAGAGATAATGACACAAGGAATGATGTAAGGTTTAGAAAAAACAGTCCGCCAATGCAGCATAAAGTGCATAAACATACATGGGAGTTTGACAGAAGATCTTGACTCTGTGTCCGTTGGTTACATCATCACATTCAACACCTCCTAAATTGATATTTCCTTTCTCTCCCTCACAGGAGGTTTTTAATCTATGTTATTTTTATCATTCGTCAAATTGTAAACTTATATGATTCAAAATACAGAGAAAACATATTTTATGATCTCTTTAAAGTGTTGAAGGTGATGTGATATAAATAACGACAAAGGATCACGACCTTCTGTGACAGTCTCGTGTACACTGTAAAAAGGAGTGGACGCAATGACGACTAAATGTTATGTTAAGGTGAGATCAGATTATGGTTGACGAAGACAAATAGATGCAAAGTACATGATGCATTATGTTCAATATGGGAGACCATGAAAATATGGTTATTCTGAACCTCTAGAGCCTAATAAACCAACGATGTACTGTGTGATAATAAACGTGTTAACCAAACCATATACGCGCTTTGGACACTTTTTCTAACGGAGTTGTGTTTTTTTTTTCAAAACATTAGTATTATTATTTTATTTTTTAAATCAAAGTTTAAAAGAAGGAACACTTTATTCCCACATAGTTTCATATTAATATACTTCTGCGCCATTTTCTCGTAAATAATACTTGATATAATTGTAAACTCGTACCTTTAAAAACAAGAACAATAGCAAAAGACAGACACCAATGAAAAAAAAAAAAAAGATAAGGAAAACATATTATATATTCGTCCCCTCCCCCCTCTTTTTCTCTTTCTCTCTCTCTCCCTCTCTCTTGCGCAAACATACACACACAACGTACACACAAACACATATACAAACACGCACACACACTCATACATGAGCAAGCCAATAAGATACAAAATTTAGAGATTCCTGAGACGTTTCTTTTCTTTTCCTCTCTGATATTGTGTCATCCATCTTGGTCCATAATATAATTTGCTTCAGTTTTGAAAGACCACAAAGGCATTGGCAGATTTACGACCTAAGTCTCCATATTGTTTTTTAATATCTCATTCAGGACTGGATACTGATCGTCTTGACCGACTTCTCAAATGTGGCATAAATTCCTTTCCCTAACGGTTCGACGGGATTCCTCTCTAAAAATAAATGTTTTGTCAGTTCAGTACAAATATAAGCAAAAAACAACAACAACTGAATTTTGATCTGACATGCTGACCCTGTGGCTATAAGGTTAAAAAAGAATGATGTCAGGTTGAACTATTATTTAATGTGCGAAGATGCGTGATACTCTGTTATCTGCTCACGTGAGCAGATGGTGACCGATGGCATCAGGTGTCGACTGCAGATAGAAGATTAATACTTAAATCCGTGCTATAGACAAAAATCTTGAAACTCGAGGACCACAGTCAAAACTATTTCCTAGTCATCAGACCACACGAGGGAAAACAAAAGGCGCTGGATTCGTTCTGTTGTGCATACTAATTGTAGCTGGATCACTTCACTAAAACAAATAATAAACATAATGCGACAGAAAACCAACTAGGAAAAAGCACGTTCTCCTTGCGACGGAGAGAAAGAAACAAGTTTGGTTATTTTGACTGCAAATTTATGTAACACAATCTTGCCCGAGTTCATCTAGAAAATGGCGCAGCGCATCGAAAAGAGGATGTTTGTTTGTTTGTCTATGTTGGAGTTTAACGACACATCGGCACGATTACGGCTATGTTGTGTCAAACACGGTAAGATACATTTACACGTCAAGAAGAAGAGCGGAAAGAGAGCGGGACAGAAGACAGAAGCGGGACAGTAGCAAGGCGAAGGAGAAGAGATGTCTCCACTGGAACGTCGAGGATGGCACTCCATGGGAGACATCCCACCGATGGCAGGCTTACACCACCTGCAGGTGGGAGGGGAGAACCTATTTACAAACTCCGGACCCCCGCGGGGGGCGAAAAGAAGATGTAAGATGGTCGAAATTATGTAGCGAGAAAGAGATTGGGGAGGAAGGAAGGAGGGGGTTAGCGAAGAAAAAAGAATCTAGGAAGAGGATGAGATAGAAAAGAGGGAGGAGGAAAGAGAGGAGTGGGGGTCGGGATGGGGGGGGGGGGGGTGATGAAAGAAGAAAATGAGTGATACTCAAATTCATTTTTTTTAACTTCTAGTGGAGGAAAAATGTTCGGGTGCTTCGCTCTGAATCGGCACGCATTTCAGGATTTCGCTCGGAAATGTTATATTTCATCGACAAGTGGCGCATGGCGCTCTGTTCCTGAAAAGTGGTGCGCAGTGCAGTATTTCGGTGAAAATTGGTTGGCATTGCAGTATTTCGTCGAGAATGGATGTAATATGTCGTATTTTGGTGTGCGTAGCTCTCTATATAATGTGCACGTCTGTGATCAGTTATGCCAAATTATTACATTTTTCTGTGATAACGTTCGGTTTGTGAAAACTTGGTGAATTCTACGTCGTGCTGTGCCTGATCACCGAGGCAAATTACCGTGGCTTTTTAAGCATTCGTTTTAAGCATCAAAGGAGTCCAGAAACAGAGGCTGGTAAAGATCGGGTGTGATAACAAATCAGACTTCAAAGTAGGCTGAACTATCCTGAGAAACCGGAAGTAAGGTATGGTAAAGTAACTTGAAGATCTTCTGGCACTGGAGTGCTCGGTTTCTTTAAGAAAAGTCCATCGCTGTACTTCTCTGTAAAATGTAAGGGGTTCAGGAAATGCCACCTAGAATTTAACTGCCCTCTCCTAGTTCATTGCACTGTGGAGAGTGGGGATGGCTCTAGCAATGAAAGTGAGTAGCTGATATGGCTAGACTGATGACTAGAGATGGGAATGGTAAGAGCGTATCTGAGACTAGTGGTAGAGATGGAATGAGAAGTAGCATGCAATAAAGGAAGCAGGGAAGAGCGAAGAGAGATTTATTGACTAATGAGAGAGAGAGAGAGAGAGAGAGAGAGAGAGAGAGAAAGTGATGAGAGCGGGGGTGGGGG
>JBCEWB010069504.1:2301-13302 GCA_039654565.1 Peronia peronii | reverse complement strand
CCCTCTTCCCTGTGTAAAAGTGTAGTTTTGAAAAAAAGAAAACATGAATAATACAAATAATATATATATTGCATTTATTATACAAACAAATCAATATTGCATATAGTATAAAAGTATTATTATACTATAATAAATGAATTTTTATGATTAAGATATTTTTAAAAATGAGTCAAACTACTTTAATGTGCTATTAATTTTAATGACTCAGGTGTTATAACACTGACACGATACCGTATGCTTACGTTTGAACCCTTCAGCATATTCACACATATAGACATATAACGTCTGTGTGGACGGGTGTGTGTGTGTGTGTGTGTGTGTGTGTATGTGCATCTCCATATATATATTTCTCTCTCCCGCTCTCCTGTTCTCTCTCTCTGCTCCATTGGCCTCCCAGTTTCTCTCTCTCTTCTCACTCTCTCAGACCCACATATGCCAGTACATACACACACACACACACACACACACACATACATACACAAACCAACAGTCACTCAAACAACTCAAATGTACAAAAGTATAAGAAAACAGAAATCTCATTGATTAAAGTCCTTATGTGTTTTTCTTTCCTTTTGTTCTAAAACAGCAAATTACATTGATTTAATCAGTCCCCTCGACAGTAATACAATTTCTTTGTTATCATCTTGGAATAACGAAGTATTTTGAGTCTTTCGTCTCCTATTCCATGACTCTTGTTAATGGGCATTATTTTATGTTCAGATCCTTGTGAAAGTTTGAAACTGGAGATTTCGCCCTTTAAATGTGAGTACATTTTATCTGGCCCATTGTTGGTCATGACAAAAAGACAAAACGAAGTAACACATGTACGACTACACTAAGTTAAAGTGGCAAGCCTGCCACATTGTCAGTCTTGAACAGGCAAAAAGGGGTTTTCCCCGACTCTGCGCTGGCAAAATTACAGCGGATTTTCCTACATAAGCACAGTACATTGTCATGCTCCGCGATGACTGGGTCAAAGCCCTTGGCTCAGTTTCGGTCGTCAGTTTCGATTCAGGCGAAATTGTTGATATGCCCATTCATAGATGCGCTTTCTCAGTGTGTGCCGTGCGGACTTAAGTCTTCCTTCGTAGATCTCGAAAGTACTGAATCTTCTTCCATCCATATTTCATTGTGAGAACAGCAGCTCTCCCGACATGAGGGTCTCAATGTTTTATTCATCATTACTAACCGTAATGTTGGTCTGCAGTTTCTTAACACAGGATTCGAAGTGCGGTAAGACGAATAAGTTACCGGTACTCTATAAGTTGTATATATGAATGTCTTGCCTAATTTGTTTGATGATATACTTCTTTGAGCTATTTTAGACCAAACTTGAATGGATGGTCTTCTAATCATAGGAGTTTATCTGTGCATAGTAATATGGCATGTATCCAAACACTGGCTGGACATTTACCTACAATCTCTCTCACACTGAAACCTGGCAGTTCGATTTATCAATGAAATGTTTTTTGTTTGTTTGTTTGTTTTTGTTTTTTGTTTGTTTTTTGTTTTTTATTTATCCCACTTCAAGATAAAGAAATATAATGATACACCAGATCTGGAGTATTTTAAACACATTTTTGTGTATATAAAGTTCTCTCATAAACCGGGACTGAATGGCCATCCTTTCGTGTTCTACTGCAATTTTATATCTCATGTCGGCAAATATTCAAGCTTATTTCTTGTGACATTTTAACCCAGATGAGAAAAGTGATTTCAATTGAAAATACCACTGGCCCGTGTGTGACATAGGATAGTAAATAAGTAGAGAACGAAATATTAATATGTTTAAATGTAATAAAAATTAAATGTATATTGGATAATATATAAGAAAGTTTGCATAAGACAGAGCTTGTACTAAGCTTCTATTAGCATTATTTACCATATTTTTCAACCGCTCTTGACAAACAAAAATGTTGATATGAATATTTTGTTGACTGTCTTTTTCTGCTGTGAATACGTCTTTAAATAATAAAAATGTGATTATAATTTTTTTTTTGTATAACAATGTATTTGCATACTTATTGTGATGTTACATGGGAAGCAGACAGAGAAAGTGAGAAACAGGGAAAAAGACAAGAAAAATGGTCCAGAAAAAGGCAGAGAGAGAGAGAGAAGTAGGCGGAAAAAGAGAGAATGAATAAAAGGAAGAACAGACCGTTTTTGTTTTCTGTCACCCGGTCCTGTGTGTTAATTTTGTTTATTTTCTATTCAATTGCCCATGTACGTTCTTACTGCGCCCCTAAGTGACCGTCACCTTCACCCCTCTGCGTCCCCTCCTCCCTCTTAAATCGATGGCCACCATTTGAAAAGCTCGGAGCGAGCCGGTGATGTATTGTTTGCTATTGTCTGCTTCTAAAATAAGACATTCTAGATTTGTCTTTTTCTTTTCTTTTCTTTTCTTTTCTTTTTTTTTCAGTGAAAGGTTTTGGTGATATTCGCAAAATTTCAAGTTAGACCCTAATCTCTGTTGAGTTTTCATTACTTAGTCGTTCAAATTACGATGGAAATAAGTCTAGTACTAGACCTCCAATAATTAGAGTATTCTTTTTGTCATGAATACATATTTATCTGATTGGACCGTAATTTTATATTCTTTTTTGTGGCCCAAATAACAAACAAGAAAAAAAATGAAATTACCATTCCTATCTAATAATTGGCCCCGTGAGTATCGTCCCTTCCGGGTAACCGCCATCTGAACAAATAATGACCATAAGCCGCTGAAATAAACACAAATCCTTCGATTATAAGAATTTGGCTTAGAAACTTTCCAACAAACAAATTTGTTAACTATTTATTTTCGTTGGAATTTTCTTTTTACTAACCATTTTGTTTTAATTTATGCATGTACATTGATTATGTTCTGTTGCTTTTATAACTGTTATATTGTTTTTAGAGCAAGAAAATTTGCTTTTTTTGGTGTCCATTTACTGATCCTGTGAGCTACCTATCACCCCCCCCCCCCCCTTCCCCTTCCCCTTCGCCCCTCTCATCCCTCGCCCCCTAGTACTGGATGTGCGAACATGTAAAATCACTGGTTCCCTTAGTTTAAAAGGCTCTAAAAACTTTCTGAAACGAAGTTATTTGGAATTTTATTTCGGATCTTTAGGTCTTTTCCTCCCATTTGTAACAGCAGTTCAAAACAACAGCAGCAATAATAACAAGAATAAAGTCGACAAAACCACAAATATAACGTGCATCGAACGATTGTTAGGTTAACTTGCCAAATTTCTTCTTTGAACGAACCAAAGTTTGTTTTGCCTTGTTAAGAGCCCATTTAAGAACAAATTGATTATACGTAAATTTATGTCAAGGAATTCATTATTTTACCACGAAATAGCCGTACTTTACCCATAAATGATAAGATCAGTTAGGTGTCTCGATGATCAACATAGCAACGGAGATCAGGTTTTATATATTCCCGGCCATTTATCGGGAATTCACAAGCAGTATAATATGCACTTAATTTCCATGCATGGGTCAATTTCGAACATTTAATCTGAACTTGCAATGTCAATAAAATGCTCAGGAAACAAGAAATAAACTGATGTAAACAAATAACTAGCAAGTTTACAGCCCCCTACCTCCTCCCCCTCCTTCTCCCGTAATGAAAGTTTTCTTACGTGCAAGAAATAAATTATTTGTTTGAACACACTAAACATCAATGGAGGGGTGAGTTTTGACCGGAATTGCCTAACTTAAAGTCGACTGGAGTTAATTTAAACAAACAGACAAACACAATTTTAAAAAATAAAAAAAAGGGGTCAGGGGGATAAGACGGCGGGAAAATAGATGAATGTATGTGTGTGTATGTGTGTGTGTGTGTGTGTGTGCGTGTGCAAAAGTTGGTTTTCTGCGGTGAATTTCTGGAAAACTGCGAGATGTCCTGAGACAGGAAGTAGAACTACATACGAAAATGCTTTATTAAAACATCCTTGTACAAAGGCGACAAAGCACAGCTATCATTTTACCATAAAGGGAAGAAAAGCTTCCAAATTATGTGGAACGTGACACAGAAAAACAAAACAAAACACTATTCCATTTAATCTCACAGTAACACGAAACTTTCGGTTGATTTATTTTCTGTACAAGTCTCATCTGAAGATTAGTCAATTTATTAGTATTTTAGCCGATTATCAAGTTGACGGCAGATCCTAATGCTATTCACAATTTTATTTTTCAGAATAATGATGGTAGTATGGCAATAAGATAAGCATTTTGGTTCGATTTTGATAGAAGCTGGTCCTTGTAAATGAAAATTGATTTTTCTTAACTATTTCGAATGCACTGTTTTGCATTCGAAAGTGCAAATGGCATTGTTATTACACTTGTTTTTTTCAAGTCTTCCTAGGAGAGAAGACAGGCGTATTGAGCTTCACATTCAAACCGAGAATGCTTTTGCCTTTGGATAAACGGAGTGTGTTGTGTTTTTGTTTTCTTTTCGTCTATTATTGTTATTTTTTTTTATTACTTTAAACAAATCTGCTAGCAATGCACATTAATCTCAAATTTTTGTTAGTTGTGGCTTTGTCATGGATCAACTGAGGTTGTGTGTTTGAGAAGATTTATTTTATTCTTTTTTTTTTAAATATTATTTTTATTTATTTTGCATATACACTGTATATATTTCTCTCATTGGCCTTCATTCAAAACTATACTTATACCAATGATGTTATATATATTATGTGAATTGCCGAACTTCGTGGAGTTTGACAATATAATTCATCATTGGAAACCGTTTAAAAGTCATTAAGACAAGATAAGATAAGCCAAGATAAAACTTTATTTGTTCTAAAAAGGGAATTTCTTTCACGGCTGGTAAGACAAGTATAGGTGCAAAATATATTTACATTCGCATGTATAAAGACAAAATTATCGCGAATAGCATCAGAACATGATAGATTTAAGAAACGTCATCACCACTGAAAAAAACGTTTCGATAATGGCAAATATGAATTTCTCTAGCGCTCTCGTTTAGTTTTTCATTTTTATTTATTTATTTATTTTTTTTCTCGTTTAACAAACACTCATTTCTTTCAGAAAATTTCCTTTGATTATAAAGTAGATACATAGAATCTTCCCAAATTATGTTAAATTTTGATATACATATTCAAAACTCCTGGTATAGAGAGTCAATATGCTCATGGTTTCCTTTAACACTTTTATTCAATTTTTTGATGCATCGATTTATTCGCCAGTTGTCATGCACATGTATATTTCCCGCCCAGACTGAACGTTATAACACTCTATAACTATCTTAATCACTGTATCGCAGCAAAATATTAAAAGCAGTAATTATTTGCACATATTTTCTGATAATAAGTCTTGGATTCCGAGTTGTAATTCTGGATTTTGTTGTTGTTATTGTTATTGTCCTTGCTGCAGGCGTTGTTGTTTTGGTAAGATGTGATTTTTTTTTTTTGTGGTTTTTTTTTTGTGTGTTCTGTTTTGTTTTTGTCTCGTTTTGGAGACTTTCTACTTGAAATGAGAAGACAGAGAAAAGATCTGAGAGAAAAATGTCTCCGGAAGTGAGACACACATTAACGAACACACACAGAAGATTATAAGAAAGAAAAACAATTTTTGTTTCATAATATATCAGATGAATTAAATGAATAATGTTTTTTTTTTAAATAAAAATGAATAAATACATGAATAAATACTAGATAAACAAATAAATAAATAGATAAATAAATATTCAATAAATAAATAAATAAATTTCAGTGCCTAAACTGCTAAGACAGTTGCAAAGAAATAAATCATTAAGCAAACCTTCGCAATTGCATAGTATTCAAAATAGTTCCTTTTTGTCTGTTTATCTCTTTTTAATTATTTTACAACTTTCACCTTTGTATTACAACCGCCTTCCAGTGTTTTCTAGAGGAATCAGATCATTTTCCACCCCAGCAAACCTTGCCTGTTGATTCTAAATGATACTATTAGTATTCAAACACAAATGTTGCTTTCTCACGTGAAAATGATATTTCATCTTTGTGTGCATGTGTATGTATATGAGTGTGTTTGTATATGTGTTGTCTGTGTGTGTATGCGTATCTCCGTGTTTGTTTGTTTGTTTGTTGTTTTATTTCTCAGAAGGGAATTTTCGACAATACTTAAAATATTGATTTGTTTGGTCAGCAAATTGGTTTTCACCATGTTATGAAGACTTCATTTCCTTTCACAGTAAATACATACTCCAAGTGGAGAATGACATAACCTCATAAAGATGCACCATATCCAAAATACAAAGCAAACCACTCTGAACAAGTTGGATCACCAAGCAACATCTTGCTGATGTCAAAACCAAATGCTTCAAATATACCACGATATGAGATCTACAGATACATGTATTGTAATGGCAGTGCAAATAAAGTATAGAAATTAAGTAACAATACATAATTATTTATTGCATTGTCTGGTTTGACATATTCCTTACAGAAGTGGGGAAATGATAGATTTTGGCTTTGTTTTTGTATAGCGAATTATGATTCAGATCGATACCTGTAAGAATATAATTATAGTAATACAACGTTGTCTTTGATTTCCTGCCTAGCATAATCACAAAGCTGTTAAAAGAATTCTCCATTCTATGTTATACAATAGGCTACATAATCAGACACGGGACTTTATGTGATTAATATTAAATGAAAAAAAATGATACAGTTTCATAATGTAACAGCGCAGTAATTTCAGTTTGAGAGGCACAAGACCCAGAAAGGAGGCCTTATGTGCTAAATAATTGTTTTCACATGTTCATATGAGAACATCTTTCATGATTAATAGAGCAGCCATTTCACTGGAACTCTGGCGGCTCTAATTAAAAAGAAATCGTAGGAAATAATAACTTTCGATTGGTTTTCATGTGATTTTAGGCATAACAAGTCGGTTTTCCTTTCAGAAGGGAAAATAATATGTGTACACATAGAAAGAGTTGTTTTTGTTTGTTTGGTTTTTTTTTTGTTCCTCTGTCACAAAACAAAACAAAAGGAAAAAATGTCAGTATGCTAGAAAGATGGCGTAGTGACATCATATTTGCTCCACCAGTCAGAATCTTTCTCCTTCATGTCGGTTTTGCCTCTGCATTAGCCATTTGTTGGCGAGTGTATTCTAGAAAATGAAGAACTACAGTGACAACAACAATCGCAATGGTACCGCTGCCAAGCTACCTGCAAAGTGGTTCATAAATATTATGATATGAAAGTATTTTGGACTTTCACTGTTTTTGTTGTTGTTGTTGTTGTTGATGTTGTTGCTGTTGTTGTTGTTTTCATCTGTTAATTGTCTATAAGAAATTAGATCCACTGATAAAACTTGAGCCATCGAACACTGAGAGGAATCAAATAATCAAGAAAAAAGCTAGTTTGGATTATCGTCCCATCATCATTCTCTCTGCTTCAATATCAGAATTAAATACATGCATATTCAATAAAATGATTTGACAAACAACCAATGTAGGTCAGGTCTCTGCGCGCCTATTCACAATAAGGATCACATAGTAGTTATTACATTGAGTTATTTCAGAAAGATGAATCATGATAACTTACAGTTCAATAAGTGCATATTTCATAAGTGTGCTTTTTGCTTTGTTTGTTTGTTTTCTTGTTTGATTGTCTGTTCGCTTGCTTGTCAAGGTCAAAGATCAGTTTGCACAGACAAAGAAAAAGAACTCAAGTGTCTATCCTAAATGTAAAATTTGTTTTTATTATGTAATTATAAACCTTATAAGTGTATTTTACAGAGATTTTATTTTCTGTAATTGTTGCTGTCAGTGTGTTTGTGAATATTTGCATACTAAAGAAAAATAGTACCGTTAACATAACTTAATAAAAGATTGTAAATATCTATTATCAATATCTTTCGGTGATGAAATCAACTTCACAAAGAAAAGCTTTTTTCCATTTCCCTTAAAACAGGAAGCAAGTTATCTAATGCAGTACTTATGATATTTACATGTATTCGTAACATTATTTATAGTTCTAGATTTCAATGCTTGTGATTGAAATCGGTATGGCTTTCATTGTAATACAAAAACTGTTCGTTGTCAGTGGTACTGTTTTCCGATTATTTTCTTTGCAAGTTTTCGGACACAGTTTATAATTATCTGTCTTGCTGTTTTCCCTTCCTGATCTGATTGACAATTATCTCGTCAGTGTAGACAGAGACGCTGAGCTTAATTACAATCACATTTTTCTGCTGAAAAATAAGAATATATAATACTGATAGAAAGCAAATAGCAACTGTAATAGTAATTAAATAAATTAAAAGTCCAATAAAGAAACACTTCGATGAATAAATAAAAAAATAAATAAATAAATACATAAATAAATAAATAAATAAATAAATAGTTTGACTTAGTTCTCGTTCGTTTTCCTCTTTTAAGTATGAGAAATAAACTCAATCTTGTCATTTCATTGAAATAGGAATGGTAAGGGATACTGCGGAAATTATATTTAGCGGGGGAAACTTTACTGACAACTGTGGCTTTACATCCGGCATACAGGAGCACCGGCATACAGGAGCATACAGTAAAGCAGCAGGGACATAGTTGTCCGTTTTTGTTGTACCTCAGTTTTTAGAGGACAGAAGCATGAGCAGTTATAGAAGAAGAAGAGTGGAAACCGAGAAAGAGGAGATGGTTGATTTTGTATTTTAAAATGGGCAAATGGTAGCTTTAAAGTGCGGAGGAGGAAATAATGTTTCCGCGATAATCGATGAGCGCGGCAAAGCGTTAGCAGTGCAGTAGAGCAGCAGGATCTGCACTGGCCAATCTGAGAACTTGGAAATTACCTATTAGTGAACCATATCGCTTTCTGTTCCATTGCATGGGATTGTTTACACTTTATATTTGTTTCTTCTTTTTTGTTTTGTTTTGTTTTATGGAGGTTGTTATTTGTTTTCACGTGACCTTGTACCAAGTTTAAAAAAAACAACTGATTGATTTCCGTAAATAGGTCATAAGTGTCAGGTGATCGCAATTTATGTTCACATTCAAATTTAAGGCGGCAGGCTGTCGTGAGGAGAGGGGGAGAGGGGGAGGGGGGAGGGAGGGGGAACTATTTTGCTGTTACTTTTCTGTGATAACGAATTCACATTCAAAGTTACACGCTTGGCTCCATGTCCCTGATTGTCCCTGATTAAAATCCGATTTTCTCAAATGAAACCGCCCTTGATATCTAACTCATTTCACTAGTTTGCAGTATGTGTTGTTTTCTGAGGAAGAACTATAATGTGTTAGCGGAGAAACTGAAAGTATTGTATGTCAAAACATTCTGATTCATGGGGAAATCCTAGAATGACTTTATTACTGTCGTGATATAGATAAAAATGTTATGTTTTCATTTATTTGTCCCTGGAAATTACTCATGCCCGTTGGCAAATTTAACGTCAATTATGTTTTTTTTCCCGTTATATTTGATATTGGCAGTCTTGCGGTATTGTTATACCGAAGGCACTTAGAAAATTTTTCTAGTCAAAGTGGTAAAAACAGAACGAATTGTAATGTGCCTCAGAAATCAAGAGCTGACAAGCATTTTCCAATCTGAATATTATATGAAAGAATAATATCTTTAAAATAAAGGCACTCCTGATCAGTTTACGCGTTATATAATGAAATGTGACAGTACACAGAAAATGGCCAATTAAAGTTCTATAATATGAGAAACAATTTTTGCGCATTGCATTGAAAGTCTTAGATTCTCATTAAAAACCTTACACTTATGTCGACACCATCAATCCTAGACTAGGTTTCAGTCCTTTCATGCAAAATAACTAATCAGTTCAGTTATTTTTCATTTTAATTGTTTGCACATTTGAAGTACATAAGAAATCATACAACATAAGATATTTATCATCCGAAGTGACGCTTGTGCACATGATCCCTTCTTATCCATAGGTTTATGTGTAAATGGAGCTTTTTATTTTTAAAATGTTTTTGCAATAATTAGCTGTAAAATAAAGACCCATGACGTAGGCAAATTGTTTGTGCAATGTGGAACCGTCCGGTCTTTCCATTGCTAGGCACATGAAATTTAAATAGGCTATGCAAAGGAGTAAAAAAAAAAATCACTCTTGCTCTTTTTGTTTGAAACATGTTCAACCGAAAATGTGAACGACAAATCATGATACGATAGAAATGCCTTCCCATTATCATAATACATGTAGTTTTTTTTTCCTCAAATTCTTTATTAGACCTGTTTCAAACAAATGATACATAAAATATTTACTTCTTTGTTTACAATGATTGGTTTATATTTTATATGGAAAATGGCTCATTAGCCCAGCTTTCAAGCCAAACTTCAGCGGGTCAGTGATTAATGTATGCAACTTAATCACTTGTAATTAAAATAAACTTGCAATGGCAAATTTAATCATGCTCAAAACCGACAATTTAGGTAAAATTTGACTTTATATAGGCCTTACAACACCCAACAACTTTATTGATCAGACACTGGAAAGGAGTGAGGTGCAAGCGCGTTTTTCTTGAAAATTACATTGATGTAATCAATGTGCCATTTTGCCCGCCAACCAAATTGCTTCCTTTTATCGAGTACAAAAAGCATAATACAGCATTGTAAAAAAAGGGGGAAAAAATCACACTTTTTCGTTTGCTATCCGAAACATAAGTAACGGAAAATTCTACATAATTCACCATATGATGGAACTGTTTTCCTTTTTCTCATCGTGATAATTTTTTTTCAGAATGTTTTGCTTCACATGTTTCAAATAATAAGACAAAGTTGATTTGTTCCTCCACTGCAGTACTTGTCTTACACCTCTTGTACTCCACAAAGGGATTTTGTTATCCGATATTGCGTAACTTTAGCTTTGTTATTTTCCAACCGATTTGCTTGAAATTTTGTGAGTACATTTATTCAGTCCAAAATCTAAATTTTGTCAGACCAGAGTTTTGGTAAAATGCTTAGTTTTTTTTTTTTTTTAGTTTTTTTTTTTTTTTTTTTTTTTTGGGGGGGGGGGGTCTCCCCTTTTTTCACCTTTTTTTGT
>JBCEWB010069493.1:0-13303 GCA_039654565.1 Peronia peronii | reverse complement strand
CCGAAACTCCCCCCCCCCCCTCCCCTTTTCCCTCCCCTCCACCATGCCCCCCCCCCCCCCAAACTTTTCGCGAACCCCTTGGGCGTCGCGACCGACTGGTTGGGAACCCTCTACTCTAACACAAACATCTTTTCGTTCTCTTCGGCAGTTCATCAAGTTCGATATGACTGAGACTCAAGTTATCATACTGATGATCTTTGTTTGATATTTTGCAGACATAACACTATCTCCACATCGGCAGCGTGATCAGTCTCTGAACGACAGTATCATTTGCATCCATTGCATAGCAAAACAGCTATTGCCTTGTTTGAATGTGTCTTCCTTCATGGTCCTGATATGATCAGTGTACTCTCTTTGTTCCTCAGCTGTTTTTGACATCTGGACAAATGAAATGCCATTCTTAACTCCAACATTGTTGTACTGAGCGCATACATGAGTGACAATAACAAATCACTAGATTCGTACACCTCTTTATCAAAGATAAAAAACAACTATGATGCGTATATGCAAAAATTTGGTGATTATAGCCATCTCGTGGGAACGCCAGTACACCAAGAATGCCCGAGTAGCAGAGAAATGTCAGTGCCTCTGTGTGATCACGTACTTGAATACAGGTATACAAATATAGCAGACCTCGCTCTTTCTCTCTTCCTCTTTCTGTCTCTCTGTCTTCTCTTTCTCTCTCCTCTTTTCTCGTTCTCACGTTCTTTAGGATTTTTTGTGTGTGTTTGTGTTTGAATTTTACGGCGAATCAGTATGACTCCAGCCACAGTACGCCCCTACTACAAACAATGACAGGATACCAATAATTTACTGATCATGAGCAATCGATGCACACATTTACTGATTATGATCGATCTCTTACCGCCCATCCATCCATCCATCCATCCATCCACCCACCTACCCACCATTCAGTAAGTCATCTATCCATCCATCCATCCGTCCAATCATCCTTCAATCCATCTACCCATCCATACATCCATACATCCATACATCTGTTCATTCATCCATTCACCAATTCACTCGTTCATCCATCCATCCATTCATCCATTAAATCATCCATCCATACACCCATTCATCCATCCATTAATAGTTACCACTATAACAACAACTACAACATCTGCGATAACAGCAACCCATTACTCCTCTAACAAACAAAAACAAAGACAAACAAAACGCTACTTCTTCTACCACAAACAACTACAGCAATAGTTTTGTTTTGCTAATACAACAAGGACTACATGCACTCGACAATCACAAACACAGCATCTGTAACAGCATAGCAACAAAAACGCTCCTGTGACAAAAGCAGGAACAGCTGTTTCTTCTACAGTAGCAACTACAACAAGATTTTAGTCTTTTTATTACAAAAACGATTAGACGGACTGGTATAACAACAGACTTATGGGAAACTACTGAGTGCCCTCGTGGGAAACCACGGGAATAAGAATGTCAATTTAAACCGTGCCTGTCAAATTAGTAAATTACGTTATATCTCGCCTTTTAACCAATCGCGGAAAATCTTACTCATGGTAATAACAAATCAATTCATGCGTTTAACTGCACCATTATGTATCTAACTTATTCGCATGTATTCTAACAAAACACCTTTTGCCTGAAATACTGGTTCATAATGTAATTTTGCGAGCTCTGACACAGTGAACAGATTGATGCTTTCTGAGAAAGAAATAGTGCAAAAGATTGTCTTTTTAAAATTGTAGGGAGTTTTATTTGCATAAAGGAAGAAATAGCCTATCTAATGCATTGGTGTTTGTGATCAGGTGGTCAAAATAGACTTAGTGATTTATTGTGAGCAGGTTTTCCTTTCGACCAATCAATCTGCATCGCTAGAGGACCTAGCAGTTCTAGATCTAAGCTTAGATTCAAGACTTCAGAAGGGAGAAGATCCACACCAGGCTAAGTGGCTTCAGGAGGGCGATGAACAAGCGTAGATTTAAGGTTAAGGCGTGGTAAGCTAAGAGTCAGGGTAAGTTATAGGCTATATTCAAGTATCTTGGAACATTGAGTTAAAAATTGAAACCACCTTGTAGCAATAGATTACTGGGATAATTTTGCCCATCTGGTAATAATACAAAGAAATTAAATATGATTAAGCAATGCGTTTTATCGCAGTGCGTTACTTTTCCATCAGTGGAGCAAAATAACCAAATGTCCATATTTCTGCATTGAGTGCTTAATTGGTTCTCTTATTTACCCGAGTACACTTGAGTGCTCTACTTGTTTTGTGTGCACACCTGCTGTCTTCTAGTGCTCACTGGACTTCTCACAACTCAGTCCAGATCAATTGCAGCTAAATTATCGTCGTTTATGCTTATAAACCATAGCCACCTTAATGCCCGTTTTGGTTGTTTTGTGAAAAAAACGAACATCTACGCTTCTGTTCCTGGCAAAACAACGACAGAAATTTTGCTTCTTTGCGCCCCCAAACCCTCTCTCCTCGGCCACTATCACCAGGAGTTTCACCTTCTTTCCATCCCTAACCTGTAATAAAGTTTCTTTTATGAACATAATCTTTATTAGCAGTGGGCATGACTTGAATATCGACTAGGTATCGGTTTGAAATCTCGTATAGAGACAACAGCAGAAATAACAAACATGGTGATAAATATTGACAAGGAGTAGAAAAAAAGAGAAAAGGAAGGAGAAGGACGCTGAGGGGAATAAGACAAAGAGGAAGGCAAAGAAGGAGACAAAGAAGGCAAAGATGAAGACAAAAAAGAATATAAAGAAGATGGACAATAGCTGCAACAACAGTAAGAACAGTTATAACAACAGCCATAATTCTTGAACATTAGTACAGCAACTATCAGCAATGACGGCGATATTATGAACAATATCAAGTGACAGTACAAAAGAGCACCAAAACTACTCTTAACTTTGGGCAACTAACCAATTCTGAGGATATGAATATTTTCTTCAGTTGACATGAAAATTATTACATTTAATTAGGATTGTTGCAATAATTCCTACCACGGCTAAAACAAAGTATAATTTCATTTTAAAGTAATAAAACTATGTGATTTCATGATCAGATTCGAATCGCTGTTGTGTTAAATTCCATAAATGCCGTGCCTGTGACGAGTAGAACTTGAAAGAATCTGAATTTTGGAATCGAGCTCCTTAATATTCTAGTCCCGCTTAAAGGCAAGATACATTGTAGTAATAGTCATTTTTTGAACCAGCATACAGTGACTGACTATGGGTCAATGGTCTCCGTAGGCAAGGAGAGTGAAATCATAGCCTTGGCATATACAAGGTTAAATCGAATGGACACGCCGCTCACTTTCTACATCCTCTTCCCCGCCGTTCAATTTTACGAACTAAACTCCCTGGGCGACCATCGGACATAATGCAGTTCGCCATAGGAGAGCCACTTCACAGATGATTTCCATTTAAAATGCAATATGCGTCACCGTTTCAAGCTGCTCACTGTGCATGATGAAGCTGGTTTACTTAGTCACTGGAAAATTTCCACTTTGAGTTCAGTCAATAAAACTAAAATTTTACATGAGAGTGGTTTCCATTTTACTGTTGACTGTTTTAAATATTGTCAGGCAAAACAAATCTTTAAAAAAAAAAACTATTACGTAAAGCTGCAGAGTAGATCTTATGTAAAGTGGAGTAAAGACTGAGTGGTGCTCATTCGTGGCGATAACAAGAAAAGGACCATAGATGTTGAGAACGGCAATCACTAGTGCTATTCCGCACATGATGATGCTGTTGATGATGATGATGCTGATAATGGTGGTGATACTTCTCTGACGAAGAACTAAGAGAGCTAAAAATAAGCGTGGCATTCCATTCGATCAGTTTCATCAATTTTTAACTTATTAATTCTCCAGACGAACTAAAAACTTAGCATTCCATTCAATTAATTTGATCAATTTTTATAAAATGATGATGGCTATAAGCGAATTATTTAACTAACATTTTCTTTCATATTCAGCAATATCATATTAACATTTTATATGTTTTCTTTATTGACCTTTTGTTTGTTTGTTTGTTTGTTTTTGTTTTTGTTTTTTGTTTTGCCGGAAGACAGTCGTCTTAGATTTTAAAATATTTCTATAAAATGATGATGATGATGATGATGATGATGATGATGATGATGATGATGATGATGATGATAGTTCATTTTATTATTCAATCAAAATTCTTCATATTGTTTTTCAACTTTTTTGGTGTATTTAATTAGTTGCCGGTGGACAGTCGTCTTAATTTTAAGACATTTTTCGTAAAATGATGATGATGATGATGATGATTGATGACGATGATGATAATGATGATAATGATATATATACCTATATACATGCCAAACGAATAACATAGTCTGACAGAATAAATCTTACATACATTCATTTGATTTGAGCATTGTAAACCAGTAGTTGTAAAGATCTAATTGCTCTAAAAATGTACTTTTTTTATTTCCTTTTTAAACAACTTTAAAAAGCCTCACCTATACAATAAACAAATCATTTAATTAATATTTCCTTTCGTGCACAGCAATACCCTATTTACATTTTATATGTTTTCATTATTGCCCCGACGAAGAGCCATGCAGGCTCGAAAACTTGGCTAGCGATAGTAGTTTATTTTATTAACTCAATTCAAAATTCTTCATAAATTGTTTTTCAACTTTTTTGATGTGTTTGATTAGTTGCCGGTGGACAGTCGTCTTAATTTTAAGACATTTTTTTTGTAAAATGATGATAATGGTAGTGGTAACGATGATGATGATTATTAAAATGACAATCAGCTCAACAATCTTTTTTTTCAATTCATTATGTAATGAACAATATTGTTTGTTGCTGTTGTTCTTTCATAGATTTCAAGTAAGAAGATGTCCCCCCCCCCCCCCACAAAAAAATGTTTTCTTTTTTTACAAGGCTTGCCTTCGTGTGTCTAGCAAAGGGAATTATTTGGCAGGGAAAAAAACAACAACAACAACAAAAACAAAACAAAACAAAACCGAAATGACTCGATATCAACACTTATTTTACCACTAAATGACAAATGGATTAAAACAACAACAACAACAACAACAAAACAGAATAAGGGTTTAAATGACCTGTTACGTTCTCGTGACGCAATTCTGAGCTCTGACTGAAGTGCTACAGTATCTCTGATGGTGCTGATCTCAATAAATAACATTGACAAAGGAAGAGCTGCCTCTCATGACATTCATGGGAATCAAACTCATTCGCAATGCCTGATGTTCGAAGATATTCGCCGTCTATATGTGACTGTCTTGGTCTCAGAGATTTGCTTCATGATGATTGTTCATTGACTACTCTTAGATATTATATATTATGTGACCCATGATCCCAGATTATTGCATTTTTCATCATACACCCCTCGTTTGCGAAAACCTGGAAAGCTGCTATATCCCACTTTGTCCCACAAATAGGGAAAAACTACAGCAGTTTGTCCAGGCGTTGATCTTACCTTAGCACAAAAGAATTCAAGAAACGATGGCTGATAAGGATCAGTCGCGATGACAGACCAACGCACGCTGATTCATTTCCAGAAACTGATGGTAAAGTTTAGCCCTCTTCTGACATTAAGGAGCTAAATAAGAAAGGTTCACTCAGCTTACCGACTGATCCGTTGACAGATAAGTTCTGAGACAATCATCTATCATAGGTTTTGGGGCTATTTTAACAACACCAAAGTAACATAATGAATGACAACATCAAAGACTCTACAGCTGTCAAAAAATTAATGCATGCAATGTGAATGTAAAGCAAATATCTGAGTTGGAATTTGAATTTATCGAGTGGTCTGAGGATCATCGCTATGGTTATTGTTTGGATGGAAAGAAACGTATACGTTAGCATTACCAATGGTGCTGAGAGAATGGGAAATCATGACCTTATTACAAAAGTAGAAATCCCTTCCGCAACTGCAGCAGCCAACCAGTTTGTTTGTTTGTTTGTTCTAACTATTCAAAACTGCAAGGTGAAACTACTCGTACATTGTATTGTTGCATGACAAGCATAAATTATGCTTGTTATCCAGACTATGAAATAATGACTAACACTATATTATGCTTATTGCAATGTCGTAACAAGACAACCTCACATGAGACAGTAACAAGTCAGCTAACTGTAATGTAACAACAGATAACATAAAACTGGCGAGTCAAAATTTAAGTTAAAAGACAATGGAACTGCACGGGATAGTATTTTTCGTAATGTGACATTGTATATGTTACAGATATGCGAGTGGTCCAGTGAGAACAAAAATGACGACCAATGGTGTGAGACAATAGCCTCATATCAGAGAATATCTTACTAACTGACTGTAACGTGACAACAACTAGCAACACGGTGATTAAAAGTTGGTAACGTAATTAAAACTAATAACAACACAAGGTGACGTAGTAATTTGTCTCGTGACAGTTATTACTACAAAGCGATGCACGTGGTCTAGTAAATAAAATAATGACAGATCTGTGTTGAGACATAGTAACCTCACACCAGAAAGTGCCATTCTATCGAATGAGCCATTTTTTTTTCAGCCAACTAGGTTACTTCCCTTTGACAAGTATGAGTTTTAAGACAAGCCTTATAAAGAGGTAGAAAATGACATCTGCTCCTGTTACTTCGCAGCAAATGAGACCAAAACGAAAAAATTATCGCCCTAATGAGGAAAAAAAAAAGTATTGTCATGAGACATGCTGAATTTTTCCGAATTTTCTGTTACTCATATTTCAGATTAAAGCGATTTTTTACCTTCTTTGCAATGCTTGCTTATACCTCTTGTATCCTGCAAACGGAAGTAATTTGGCTGACGGTCAAAATGGCTCATTACTTGTAATATAAGAACAGACAGCAACACCGGAACATAAATAAGCGAGACGTGATCTTAACTAGTGACAACACAACGGAACTTGACTACTTTTTTTTTTACTGTGACAGTGGTTACAGGCTGTGTCTGTGGATCTGATATTGAAAGATCGACTCCTGTTACATGTACACTCATTTGGTACAGTAACACGAGAAAGGATAGTGATCTGATAACCCAAAGTTAGCTGACAGCATTTTGTAACAACTATATCTGGGAACTCGACATACAAGTGACAATTTTATTGTGCATCTCCTGGACTAGCAACTGAAAAACTGACCTTATATCACAAAACGAGACAACACAAAGTTTCTCGCAATTTTAAGCAGTGTCACATGTCGTCGTAATAGGACAAAACACAGCAAATGACGATTCAAATTACAAACTAACAGAACAACATACTGTAACACTCAACGACAAGGGAATGTAACGCCAGAGTCATGCACATGGACAAAAGGCTGACGGATAATTTGCCGCTATCTATATGACTTAATCTTCTGCCTCAGATATTCGACATATTTTTACGTACAGGTGCTGCCCAGTACCCGTGGTCTTGCCCGCCAAGAAGAAAATGCTTAGGCCACAATGCCATGGCTACCGCATAGTTTCTGTATATAAAATATTGAGAGCACATTCATGTAATCATTTTCTCTTTCCCCTGATTCTGTCTCTGTTTTTCGTGTATCACTAATAATGGAGGTAAAATCATTATTTCTACTCTCTATCTCTAGTTCTCTTGTTCTGTTTATGGTTTTTCTCTCATTGCTCTGACTAAGGCAAATTCAATTTGTATTCATCTCTTGTTTCGTCCGTCATTTTTTTCAACTGGTTATCTAAGCACACACCCTTCTTTATTGAAGTCCTTCTTCTTTATTATTATTTTATGTGTGTGTGTATGGGACAAGAGAGAGGGAGTAATTTTTTTTCCTTGAAAAGTGGCGATAATGAATGTCCACATCAAAATGAGAGCAGAAACAAACGATCGGATAAGGACATACTTTCACAGAGCAAACGTATCAATCTTTAGAACATGGCATGCTGGTGTTGTTACAATAAGTTACAGTATAATCACACGGCTATTGAGGCTTGCAGTCGCAATAACTTCGTTATGTTTTGATGTGAGCAATGTGTGTTTATTAGACAACTCTTTCTCCCTCTCTTTCTCCCTTCTTACTTCTCCCCCCCCCCCCCGCCCAAACTGGGCCTCTCTATACTTTATTTCTCTTTCTATCTATCTCTCTATCTTTACCTATTTCTTCTTGCCGAGACAAGTTAACGTCAAAACACTTACAGCCCACCAGAAATATGATGAACAAACCAAAATGCTTTTTATCAACCTTACTTTTGTTTGACCTAAAGCATCTTAAAACAATTATGATAACAATTTTACTCACACTGCAGGAAAACAAAAACGGTCAGACTTTCTGACTGTCTCAATTCCCGTCCACTTTGTGGTGATTCACCATCACAAATGACCACACCTCAGTTAACAGTCTGTCATTCGCCAGTCCCGTGTAAGACAGATGATTACAAACTTAGATCTGTCTATAGTGTATCTCCGCGATCAAATGTATACACAACATGTTATCAAGTCATGTGTAAAGTGGAATATCAGAATTAAGGTTAAAGGTTATAAGTTACTAGACATGGAATTTTCCCGTTCCGCAAATCAAGGTGCATCAAAATACTTAGGAGTGTCTATGAACTCATACTTCCTAAGAGGTTATTCCCGTCTCATCATGTTTGGGTCAAAACACATTCTTATTTCTTCTGCCTTATTTAATGTTTATCCTAACTTAGACACAGCTGTGAATTCGACACACAAGCACAATCGATACTATCACATCTGTTCCAATCCATGAGTCGGGCATAACTTTGAACTAGAAACAAAATAACATCATAAAATATCTCCTATCTTAAATAATCTTTACGTTAAATCTGTTCGACTTTTAGAACATAACGAAACAGAGAATTAATCAACACAGAAGTCGTAGAAATCCTAGTTTGATACATGGAATTGCATAATATGTACTTCAGCTCCAAACTTACCCCAAAGGATACAGCCATACAGTCTACACCCAGCCCTGTATATCCGGCGTATGTGTTCACTAGACCACCTGGCCGTGTGACGGGTTGAATTAAAAAAAAAAAGAGGATAGATCCAGCTATCGTGGACGTGAAGTATTATGGGGACACAACGTGACAGCCTTACTACATTAGCTAGTGTGCGCACTGTCACAGCTGGCGGCATGTGAGTCGACCGGCAAGACTGAGCGCATCTATTCCGCACTACGAACTGTGTAAACTCTCAACTACTGCTCACCTTCCCCACGACTGTATTCTCGTTCTTTGACACAACGCCTTTTTCGTCACACTGCAGTTGAAGAGTTTGGCCACAAAATGAGATAAATCCAAATTTCTCATTTCAGGACAAGCATGTTTTTTTGTACCAAATACACTCGTTCTGCTTAACCTAATGGTTTGTTTCCATCGGAATAGGATACTTTGCAAATTTGCGACATATTATGTCGCAAATTTTGCGAAGTATCATGCAACTCACACAAAACTAGGTCGATCATCTCACGCATTTTTATCTTCGAAAGGTTAACTATGGGGTTTATGTCGTTTTACGGTCAACCAGTTATTATTATTATTCCTCTTTTTTATTGAAATATATCTATCCACAATATCAGCTCATATTCTCTAAAAACTATATTTAGTTCACGAATTTTTTAAAGACAAAAAGATCACAAAAATAAATTTGCCATTTTATTGAAACTATTTTTTCGTGGAAAAGACTTTTTGTCGAAGTACGTTCGTTTGGCAATGCAGTCATCATTATTGTAATAACCCCACCACTTGTCCCATACAATCAACTTTTCATGTTTCCTCAGCTCTGGTTATTGGTGTCGCCCATAATTGATTTGTTATTCTTTTCTTCGATAGTCTGTATGAGAACTGAAGCCACCTGTTGCTGTTATGTATTCCTCGCTGGCTTCGGTAGGCTGTCAAAAGAATAATAAAAGTACCTCAGACCAAAATTAATTCTAATACCGGTACCAGGTCGGAATAAATTTGTATAACTTCCACATTATTCCTATGCTTTATTGTCCATTGGTCGTAAGATCCATTGTTTTCAGTAGATGCTCTATTGATCACCGTTTCTATAAATATAAAACATATTTGACAACATCCAAATTGTGGACATTAACTACTGTGAAGTCAACTTGCACGCTCAACATAATATCAGGGAAGGAAAAACTATGTGGAAGAGCAAGTGATTTTTTTTTTAAAATGTAGTCTTTCAATCCAAAGAGAAAGTTAAGTAGGATTATCATATCTGCTTTAGTCCGGGGCTCATTCTGGTGAGAAGAATTTCTGTCGGAAGAAATTTGGAATGTTGAAATTTTGCCCTGAGAGCGCCTCCTCCGTCTATTTTTCGCCGGATTTTTAACTGCCAAGGATTATTTAATGTGCATAATGTAAACATGACACCTGTAAAATGTATTCGCCCTTATCCAAGAAGACCAGCCATTGGGCTTCACTACCTAAGAAAACGGGACCATTGAATCACTAAAAAGCAGGTTCTAATCTTTCTCATCCCCCGGCAGGATTCGAGTCCGTAATACTTTTCACACTGTCATCGAGATGCATATGGTGTCCTCCGCAAGTGATCTAAAGAAATGATAAAAACCAGCGCTGCAGCATTACACTGTGACCTTTATTCAATGCCAGGGATCAGGTTTCTCCACAGCATTCTTTGTTACTGAGATCAGTTTGTGCCTCACTCTGCGTCCTCAAATTACTTGCGTTTTACTTATTTACGACGTAAACTGCGAGGACAAAGAAGCGTTTTGAGAAAAAAAAATATAAATTAACCGTGAATTTTTCCGAATTTCCCAATCTGAATATTTCAAAGAGGATATTTAAGAGTCTTTCTCCTCTCCAACATGGCTGGCAAAAACAGAACCACGCGTTATATAGCGGAAAAACAAACATTGATTATAACCAGCTTTTGCTGCTGGCGTCATTCAATCACATGATTGGTAGTCTGTGACATATAATGCTATAACCCGCTGTTGGGCTCTTTCAACTTTTGAAAGACTTCACTTCTCTCACCTAAGCCACTAAATCCACTTAACCATCTCTCATGTTTTGCCAACGAAAAAACACTGAATTTGCGTGAATACTCTCAAAGTTACTATCGAATATCATCGATATTGCCTTATGCAGAAGTGCATCCTAATTCTGTCGCACTAAAACGAGGGTTTGGTTGGATTGGGTTGGTTTTTCATATAATGCTGTATCATTACTGTGACGGCCATATAGCCTCTATGTGTAAAAATGGATATCAAACAGATCCTTCAGAAAGCGACTCGAAAATTGGGCTCTTTGAGCGTCTCTGAAGTTGACGCAGTCTAGCAGTATGTGCGACTGTCAGTTGCATAGGCCTACTCATGGTGCCTGGGGTTTTCGATTTCTAGAGATAGAATTATGTGAGTTTCGGTACTAAAATAAGATATGATTTACTTAATAAGCTACTTTCGTCTAGGCCCTACTTGGGAAAAGCTGTCACAGGACAAGAAGGTTATTTCAGCATAATGTACCTTGTCAGATCTGAATATAGAACTGTTTACGATTGATAAACACAATTATATGTAGGCATAATCATGAAATGTAGAGTTAAGAAACCTACCATCGGGTTCTTATTAACGAAAGACAATTTAAATTAATGTTTGGCTTCAGTCAAAATTCAGCACTTTCCTCTAATATAGGAAATAAAATAACACGAAATAAGAAGAAAAAAAGAGTAAACCTCATTTAATTACTGGGATTCAAATAGCAATGATAAATTATAGTTGAAAACAACGTACAGTATAGAAACGATGGTCTCAGAAAACACCGCCTTTGCAAAATGAAGAGTAAAGAACACAGAATAATTTTTAATAGTATCTTCAACGGTATAATCCATGTGTTTAGTCCTAAACCTTAACTATCCCACCTAAAAAGATCAGAAGGAACAGCCACTATTGTCCAAAGCAATGGTTTGAATCAATAACTTCAACAAACAAAAAGCACTAAAGTTTTTAGCAACAAAATGTCAGTGTCTCCCATGTGTAGAAAGTGGACAGTATTATGTGGTTCTTTCCCTTTGCTCTTCAATGGCGCTCATGAGTTTTTCCGTCACTTTGTTTTCCTCATCGGAAGCTGTTTACCATGTCACTTCTTAGGTAATTTCCAATATATAACACGAACAACTGGCATGGCACGAACAACTTTTAAAGACTTACTCTGTTCTTTGCTTTGTTTCTTAAACTTTGAGTAGTTCCCAGTATAAAAGTTAAAATTGAAAAGAGAGACCCTGTGAAACGAGCTAAAAAAAACTCATGGAAACTCATTCACAGAAAAAGCGCGTCCTACTGGGATCCGGTGAAAAGTGGAGCAAGAGGAGAGTTACGAGAATGAGCAATTCCGGGCAAAATAGGGGCGGGTGTAAGCACGTGGAGGGAAAGGGGATGTGATGGTGGGGTAATGACCACTGAAGGATCTTGTGACAAGACAGCTCTGGCTGTCACGTGATCAACCTCTTCTCTGTCCCTTTCCGCTGCCGCCTTTTGATCCTGTACTTGGAGCCACCGCCTCCTCCACCCCATCACTCAAATTTCATTCTTTCTTTCACACCCAGTTATCCCTTCCTACGCCTCCCCCTTCCTCTCTTTCTTTTCCTGTCAAAATCCATTCTTCCCTCATTCCCACCCACCCCTTTTTCTAGTTGATCCCACAAGGGATGATCTCGCGACGTCTTTGTGCCAGATATTGGCCACCTCCAGATCTCCGATTTGACCGTCCCAAACAAAATAGAGACAAAGATTCCGAGTTGAAGAGGCTGGAACGAAGCTAATCGCTGGCAAGAAAATGAAGGCAGACAAGAGATGCATGGTGGGGGAGGAGCGTTCTCTCCGTACCGGAGGAGGAGGGAAAGGCTACCCTTTTTTGTGAAAGGGGGGAAAAGAGATTGGGGAGGGGCACAGATGAGGGAGAAGGGGGAGGGAGGATGTGGACTGGAGTGAGTGGGCGACGGCTAGACAGCGCTTTGTGGGTAATGTTAGGAAGGAGAAGGGGAAAGGGGGATAGATGGGATATGTGAGTTTGGGGATGAAGCATGATCGAGCAGGGAGATATTGTGGGGGAGGGAATGAAAGGGGGACACATTACGAAAAAAAAAAAAAACTAAACCTAGCAATAGTTCATATTCGACTAAATAAAAACCTGGATATCCCCGGCGGAATGTTTGTAGCCCCTGCTAAAAATAGAACACTCATTGAGGTTTGTTACCGCTTCACCAGGAGATCCGAGAACAATGGTCACCGGTCCCGTGCATTTTTTATGTGGGTTTTCTATGTCAGTGGTAATGAACAGTTTGGAGTGTTTGTGT
>JBCEWB010069492.1:15870-29750 GCA_039654565.1 Peronia peronii | reverse complement strand
GTTTTAAACGTATCGCGGTAAGTTGTCAAATGTCAGCATATTTCATGATATGTATTTTGTACAAATAAAGAGATACATCAATATTCACTGATCAATTGTATCTGTGTTAAAAAAGAGATAGCCTTAAAACGTATAGCGATATGCTGTCAAATGTGAACATCTTTGATACCACGTATCTTGGACAAATGGAGAAATGTAAGACTATCTTTTACTACATTCAAGCTTGCGATCTTGGGTGTCTCCTGGTATCTTAGAGTACTGGAGCTTGTCTTATTAGGCATCATCATTCACTGACCAAATGTATCAGTGTTAGAAGGATGAAGGATTAAAACATATGGCCGTAAGTTGTCAAATGTGAGCATCTTTCATCGCATGTATCTTGGACAAATTAATGAAGAGATATAAAGGCCATCATTTACTATCTTCAAGACTGCTATCTTTATAACTTAGGTTGTCAGGGTTCGTCCCATTAGGGATCAATATTTACTGATCAAATGTGCGTGTGTTACAAAGGAGATATTCTTTAAACGTATAGCAGTAAGATGTCAAATGTGAGCATCTTTCATCGCATGTATCTTGGACAAATTATTGAAGAGATATGAAAGCCATCTTTTACCACTTTAAGAATGCGGGATCTTGTCTGTCTCGTGGTAGATTATTTTATATTGGCTCGTTCTGTTAGGCATCTTCATTCACTGATCAATTTATCAGTGTTAAGAAAGGAGATAGACTTAAAACGTGAAGCGGACGAATTCAAATGAGGTCTAATTTGATTACAGATATCTGTCACAAATGAAGAGATAGAAAGGACATCTTTTACCACCTTTAAGATTGCGATCTTGTTTTTTCATAGTGCCTGAATTATCCCGGTTGGTCCCATTAGGGATCAAAATATCCACGGATTTAATATATCTGTTAAGAAAGAGACACGTTTAAAATTTTAGAGGCAAGTTTTCAAATGTGAGCATATTTGATAGCATGTGCCTCCGACAAATGAGGGTATATAAATACCATCTTTTACCAACTTCAAGACTGAGATCTTGTCTGTATGTTGGTACCTTAGCTTATCGCGGTTCCTTCCATCAGGGATTAATATTCACTAATCAAATGTATTAGTTGTTAAAATGTTGTCGTCTTAAAATGAACCGCGGTGTGTTCTCAAATGTGAGCATATTTTATCGCATGGATCTTAGACAAATAAGTAGATATAAAGGCTATCTTTTACCACATTCAAGAGTGCGATCTTGTCTGTCTCTTTGTACCTTAGGTTATCAGGGCTCGTCCCGTAAGGATCAGTAATGGTGCACACAGTGGTTTGATGGTGCCCTGATAGCTCAGAATGGAGTAAAGAGAAAAGAGGACAAAAGAGAGAAGATCGGTTATAGTCATTCCAGGGATATGTGTCTCTTTCGCACGTTTTTCATTCATTGAACTTTTACTGTCGTTGTTTCTGCTGTTGTTGTAGTCTTTGCTATTATTGCCTTTTTTTTTAAATTGCTGTCGTTGCCATTCTGTTCATGCTTTTGTTATTATTCTATTCCCTGGCTATGCTGTTGATGTAGACTTCCACTATTGACTCGGCGCCCAGATCAGATCTTTAAAACACACAGAAAGATAAGTATAAAGTTTAACTGTTTTATTGCTATGAATGATCATAACCACTGGATGTTGAGATTTAAAAAAAATTTTTTTTAGAAACATTTCACTCCTGCAACATGGACACTGGAAACTTGAATCCTGCAAAATCGCGAGTGTTCAGTGGCATTATAGATACCAGACTATCAGTTACTGGCTAAAATCTGAACATAGATCTAAGTTACATGGGAATAAAATATCATTATCGCCGGCGGCATGCAGCAATTGTGCCACATGAGGTGACAAAGTTATATTATAGTGGAAAATAAATTCAATATACAGTATATTCCTGTAATTGAATTGTGAAATGTCCTTGGGGTGGATATAGATCAGTGCAGGTATCTAGCAATTTTCATGGCCCTTTTCAAAGATTGTGAGATTCTGAGTTGAGCGATATGGTGTCTGTCTCATTACATGGAGGCATAGACTTGTTCGGCGTCCCCGTGCTGGCGGAACGCTTCTGGTATTGACGCTACGTATTCAGGGACTGCTGGGTCTATAGCCCGGGAGCTTCTAGCCTAAGCAGATTTTACCTTTGCCTGTTTAGAATGGGACAAAGTAGCACGGTATGTCCTACATAACGCAAGACGCGTAAAAAGAGCTGATGATCGGGCAAAATTTTAAAATCTTTACATATTTTTTTTTAATGTGCCTGCCTGATTGCCTGTCTGTATACATGTCCCTCTCTCTCTCTCTCTCTCTCTCTCTCTCTCTCTCTCTTTCTACCTCTCTCTCTCTTTCTTTCTGTGTATGTGTGTGTTGTATTTCTCTGACTTAATTCTCCGACCCATGCTTCTCTCTTTCAAAAATGCATACAAACACACACACACACACAACCATTCCAAATATTACCTGATGCAAATTCATAATGAAATCATAGAAATCATTAGAGACAGAATGGCTTCACAAAAAAGAGGACAAAAGGTACCAACAAAGATCACAGAAATGCAGGTCGAGTCTATCATAGCAAAATCTCGGCCCTCCTTCCCATCAACACTAACAATGGTGGCGTACGAAGACGTCATCTGGAGGAGCTGTCTGGAGAGGTGAGGAATAGTTGCAAAGTGGGCTAATGAAGGATGAAATCGGAAACTGCTCGTGAAATGTCAGGCTAATAGTCTCATAGTGAGCAACGTAGACCTACGCCACACGCGCCTTTCCGCTCAAATGAAAATATATCAGTAGGTCTTCGGGGTGAATCGGAGTGCTATAGTAATACTAATACGTGTGTTGCTGCCTAGCAGTTGACCTTTCGTAGTTCCTTTCCTCTCACCTCTCATCTCACCTCCTTCTCCATGATCTACCTGCATTCGTTCCTTTCGTGAACTTGTTAGTTAAAAGTCTTGCTTTTAAAGATTTTGATACATTAAACATAATGAGATATCGAAGCACACATGAAACAGAAGAAGAAGAAAATTATTGTTGAGTAATAGGCTATAATTAATTAAAATAAACATACATTTACATACATTCAAAGTCCCTAAGGTTGGTCCTGTTTGTTCTAAAAATCAGAAAAGAAATTGCCATAATTAAATCAAGGGACATACTGATCACTCTGTGAGTTTCAAGAATCAGCAAAAGACAATAATAATATGCAATAATGGTGGAAAAGCATTGTTGAGTTTGTATAATTTGTGCAATATTTTCATAGCAATGGGGATTCACTTTTAATTTACATCTATCTATTGACCGTTCTGAATACTTGTTCCAAAAGACTAGATTGTGACAGTGGTGATCGAGATTGTTAAACTATAGATATACAGCCAACATTTTGGCATTTCTGTCCCTTTCAGTTACACCTTATAGCTTCGATATATTGGAATGCCAATCTACTACATTAAGTATATTTGTCTATGTCTTTATAGAATATGGTGTGATTGAATGATTAGTTCACACAATACAGTGAACAACTTGTGAAAGGCACAGATCAGTGGACTTATACACAAGAGTTCAGAGTAATATAATTGTGTTTCTTTGTTAGTTTATTTATCATACATATTCCATTTTTTTATGTTGATTTTCGCGTCGCCTGAGCAGATTTAACTATTAAGACGATCCTGAAATCTTCAGATTTGACCTGAACGTTCTTTATTAAAACATGGTGACACATGTGAACAATCAGAGTGAAAAAAAATCATTGTCATCATCATCATTAAACGAGAACAAAACAAGAACATTCTTCAAAAGAATTTAATGAATCAGGTTGTTAATCTGCATAAGAAAGATATCATTATGGACGGAGTGCGATATATCACTAGCAGGACGAGTTTAATTTATTACTGATATAGAATGAATTATTTTGGGAGACAGTACAATGTGTTTTTCTTTAAAACTTCCCATTCAAATAATACGAAAATGCTGTGACCTCTGATAAGGTCAGAGCACATTTGACAGAATAGAACAGATCTCACAAAAAAAAAAAAAAAAAAAAGAATATCAAGACCAAGCGAGACGATGTTATACCCTATAAATGTTAGTGTTAATATCCTTCATTTTTTTTCTATCTCATATCAATACCCTAATAATTGCTAGTTCTTCAAACATCTCAGTTTGCACCATAATGTCAGTGTGTCTGTGTGTGTGTGTATGTTTGAATGTTTGTGTGTGGGCGAAACCTTTAGGTTGAAGAAATATGACAACCCCAATTATATACAATAGAGCTGCAAGTAATTTCGGAGGAGTAGTTAGATCAATTAATGTGGTCCAGCGAGGAAAAATATACTGGCAATGTGCAATTACTTCAATAAAAGCATGACAAAGTGACAACTGGCACATGAAGAAGTCACAGCAACCCATTTTCATCTTTTTTTTTTTCGTAGTCTGCAGTATGTTACGAGTACATGTGTACAATGATTCTTTTCATACACATCTACAGACACAAAGAAGACTGCCATAAATTTTGTCGATCAGTATCTCGATCACAGCACAGTCTGTCAAGGCACACGAATAAACTTATATTGCTTTCAGCCCGCTATAACAATGTAAACCAAGGGATAAAACTGTTTAATCATTTTTGTGTCAGCTTTATCCCACACACATTCGCTACCTGTTATTGCCCCTGAGATTGAAAGCAACTTAGCAAGTAATAATGTTACAAATGTACTCGAGACAGCCGTTTGCAGGCGGCTGAAAGACAAATGAAAATGTAACAGATACATTTTTTGCCCTTAACAATGTATAACTTCTCACATTCACACACATGCAAAATCAACAAACAATACTGCGTAAACATGAAGGAAATAGTGATAATAACATTAATGGATTTCTTGTACATTTTTTGATAGAAAGTAAACCAATATTGAACGAGTAATACGTCTGAAACGGTAAATAAGTATCTTACTCCTAGACGCAAATGGTACTGAGCCCCAGCCGTTGGCTGAACACATTTCTGTGGAATGTGTCTGGCCCCTTCTCCGGGGCAAATAAAGACTGAATTCTTTCATTCTACACAACATTTTATGAGCATCGCAGGCTTCAATGAATCATGGAAGTACAATATGATCCTGATTGAATTGTTTTATGACGGGTGATAGATCAGCTCTGTGCAGACACATGACAAAATCTTACCAGGAGACATAGCTATGAGAAACAATGGTAAGGAAGCCAAAAGAAAGGTCATCCTTTGCACATAAACAGCAAGAGACGGAGAGGAAATAGAGGTTCACCCTTTAAAGCTTGAGAAAGTCACGTAGGAAGACACGTTTCAAACATAAAAATCATCTCTAGTGTGATATATTGCATCACTTCACTGACAAGGAATCGAGGAAAAGATCTGTTGTCAGTTACAACAAAATCTGAAACATTATCAATGTTCTTGGCTTTTAACAGTGAATTCTGATCTCTTCTGTCTGCATAATTTTTTGTATATTATTTGTGTCCACAGTTATAATGAACAGTTATTAGAATATCTTAACTGTAAAGAAGATGAAGGTCATTTCGGTTTGCCATGGTTAGATGTGAAGGATTTTTTCCTATATCTTTCTTTAATGAGGAAGGAAACAAAGCGTCTTCAAAACACAAGAAGTCATTGATGTATAAGGAGGATTCTCCATGATCTTTGAATGGTTATTATGATGTTATCTGATCTTAACCCTTACTTAGTTGAGACCCGATAACATCCACTTAAGAAAGGAGAGAAAAGGATTGAGAGACGGGTATTTTTCCCCTAGTTAATGACTTTCACTGGATAGGTCCTCTGCAGCAGGCTCTCATTGGGTGCCATACAGCTGGTGATAGCCAGGAAGGAAAAGCCCGTCAAGTTGTAGTCGTACTGGTTCTGAAAGTCTGGCCCGTCTTCAGGTTTGACCAGTTTCATGTAACTGTAGGGGAAAATTGACCACTTCAACAATGTGCAAAGGAACAGATATGTAAAGATCGGAAGCCTAAAAGTAGCACACAGAGAGAGGGAGAGAGAGAGAAAAAAAAAGGCGCAGAGAGAAAGAGAGAGAATAAGAGAAAGAGAATGACAGACAGACAGACAAACAAGCAGACAGGCAGGCAAGCAGGCAGGCAAACATACAGACAGAAAGGTAAACAAACAGAAGACAGACGGAAGGTCGGACTTACGGACAAACAGACAGAAGGAGGAATGAACTGACAGACATAGGGGCTAAAAGTGAGACACTGAAGGGAAATAAAACATAAAAGATGGACACAGCTTGCGTGAACTGATTTAATGCCTGTAAAACATCTCTCTTAAGTATACGCCTGAGGAAGAGGGGGCGGAGGGGGGAAGGAGGACATATTATATCGTATAGTGTAATATTTAGTTGTAACAGTAATCGAAGTTAACACACGCATTGTGTGTGTGTGTGTGTGTGTGTGTGATCTTTATGTCAAATAATTAGCATATCTTATGACTGAAACATACAGACTTTGTTGCTATGACTCATGACAATTATACCTCAATAGTTTTTAAACAATTAATTAATTATACTTCGTGCAAAGATCAAACTTGACTTATAAAATACCCAAAAATTATTCATTAAAAGTAACAAACAAACTAACAAAAAAACAAAAGAAAGACACACACACACATACATACAAACAACGTAGGCGACTCTTTTTTTTAAGTAGGCTCTACAGAAGAAATTGAAAACAAAATCACGTTCTGTTTTTAACAATGTCACACAGGTTCTAAATTATAATTCAAACGATTACAGCTTAGGATCTGACAGGTATCAATATTTTACCATGCTAATGTGGCACAACAAAACTTACTTAGCGTCTTCTGCAATCTTTTTGTCCAATATAAGGTCCATCAGACCGTCAAGGACGGCGTTGAACTGGTCAGCACAAAAGTCAAATGTTTCTGATTCCATCATGTCAATGACCAGAGGTTTACCGTATCTAGAGTGATGAGATTAACTTTGGATGATTGTACCAGCCTCCGCAAATTCAGGGACACAGTGGTGCAGCATAACTCAATATCGTTATGAAGTATACATTGAATGATTCTAGTATGAACCTGGCGAGTCTGCTGAGTGTTAGCAAAAGAGCTTGCATGTGTGCTAACAGGCCAGGGGGTATTAGGCTCAACCATTCCGATCAGATGTGGACTACTATATTTTTTTTAGAGATACGGCCAGTGTCCGCCGGACAAAATGGAAGTCGTGAATGGGATACATGAACTTGCCCTTCCTCTCACAAAAATCACAGAAATGTGTACGGTCAGTTAGAAGAGTTATCAGGAGAGACACGAACAAGTAGGAAGAGATACAGGCAGACATAGACAGGCACAGACAGGCATGGGCGGCCACAGACAGATGCAGACAAAAAGAAAGAAAGAAATATATTATCCTATATTACAGCTTCTAGCGTTAACTGCAGTTTGTTGTCTGTCAGATTTGTATGATTCAGTTATGATCCAGGAAAAGTTACTGAGCACCATAACTTACTTTATGACAGCTATTTTGGTTCCCTCTTTCTTTTAATTGTTGTCCTATTTCAATGGACAGGCCGAAGAAGACTGGACCAGTAGGAAGTGTTACAAAATCTCACATTAGAACATGTATGTCCAGAACCATACTCAGTAAGTTTGTTCGATAGTGATACTGCGCTTCCGCTTAAAAAGGATCATAATCGTTCAGTTTAGTAGTTAGAGATTAAGAGTCCCTCGCAACCGCTAAAATCCTCATTTGCCAAGGTCAACATTGCTATCACTAACATTTCATGTATTCCATTTTGACAAATCCCTGGCTATTGCTAACATTGTTGGACTGGCAAACTTTATAGCGACTTAGTTCCATTAGGTCTTCTACTCTTCTAGCTTGTCGGAATCGTCGTGGTGATATTCTAAGGCTGCTCTAATCCTCACAAGGCCGGAGTCGCTATGGTAAGGGAGATCACTTATATTATTCATGTTTCATATTGTGAAAGCCGAGGCCTAGCTCTCCCCCATTCCGTTACGCGACGGTCCAGTGCAAGTGATGCAACGCGGATCAATGGAGAACATCCCGTATAACATTTCCACTAAAGAAAATGGACAAGGAAAGAATTGATGAGAGATAAAACAATGATTCCATTTTTCTATTAAAAAAATTAAGGACAATTATTTCATAATTAACAATAATCACGCTTCGTATAGGTCTCTATTTTGCTAGTCTCTATTCTAGTTTGAAAAAAACATTATTATGAAAAGGAGGCGAGGACAAATTAGGAGACACCAGTGGAGACAGGAAGAATATAGATAATATATTAATCGCTTAATAAAATAATGCGTAATATTCATTTCACAGGTTTGGATAAGTCTGCAGTTTGCCAGAGAACTTAAGAACATACTTCAGTGAGCCGAGCACTGCCAATCGGATTTTCTCTGGTTGCATGTCAGCCTGGTCTGGCACTGTCAGCATATTGACGTCACGATGGCGTAAAAATCTGGCAATCAAGCTGTTCTCATCCATAACCAGAGCCCATCTGGAGATCATAGATCATTTCCTGGCATTATGTAATGTAGTGTTGTTCTTTTGATCAGATTTGTTTCCAGAATTTCAAGGTTAACTTTTCTTACTTGCGTTTTTCTTATTCTACCGGTTTTGTTGTTGTTGTTGTTGTTGTTTTTTGCTCTTTTTTGTTTGTTTGTTTATTTGTTTGTTTGTTTGTCTTTCTGTTTGTTTCTATTGTTTATTTTTTTTTTCTGGTGGGAAGGTGGGGGGAGGGGAGAGGGGGGGGGGGTTTCAGAGGATGTATGTTGTGCGCGTGTCTTTTGTGTGTTGTTTTAAAGTTTGTGGTTGTTGTTAGTATGTGTAGCGTATTCTATCCGGAAATGTAAGAGAGTGAAAATATATCTTCTGATATAGACACTGGTTCAGGTGTGTAATACTCCAGGAATGACTATTCTGAATGGATGAATGGATGTATGTTATCTGGATGATCATGTAGATGTTTCCTCTTGCGCCCCCCCCCCCCTTTTTTTTTTCTTTTTTCTTTTCCTCGACCTAATGTTACAGTTGTGTAAGCGATAACAACAAAAGATGAAAAGTGACCAATATTGACAGGAAGAAAAGCTAAATATTTCAGAAAAGAAGTCGTCGAGCTATGTGTTCCCCTGAAAACAAATGACACAAGAACTCTCAAGCATGTTTGTTAGGAATGTCCTTAATCTGTAAATAAACAAAAGCCCGAACTGATGTAGGTTTAAGGCTCCCAAAACCACGCAGCGTTCTCTCTCTCTCTCTCTCTCTCTCTCTCTCTCTCTCTCTCTCTTTCTCCCCTCTCTTTATTTGTTAGGCCCAAGTCCACGCTTTCATTTCATGAAATCTGAAGCTAGCAAGATACAATGATTTTGTTTTGTTCTGGTTCATTGCTGTGTCAGTAAATTGGTCTATTTATAAGCCACCTGTATCCAATTTTATGTCACTAGTTTTATTTGACATGCTTCTGCATCTTGAGTGTAACCTTACATGGTAAATGTCTAACACACAGAGAGGCGTCTAGAATCCCATTATAAAATGGGATATAAATTAGGTAAAATAAAATGTGTCATCCTCAAGACACATTGCTATCATTGTTACACAATTATTATCTTCTTGTGAAGGTACCTACTTGCCAGAGGCCTGAACTTTGCCTTCCTTATCCCACACAACTTGAGCGTCGATCTGTTTGAAAGGAACTTCAGTGATAACTACAGGCTTGGGGGCAGGGGCCTCTGAGGAGAAGGACGGATTCTGAGCGTGACCTTTATGAACTTTGATTTAGCCTTTCTGTTGCCAGATCTTATCACACCCATTTGTGTATCATATTTGTCACAAAAATTCTGATACGTCAATATTCTCGTTAACTCCGTAAGAGCTGGATTTGTTATTATTACAACATTTATTACCACATCTTTCTGTTCATTAATTATTTTGTTGTCTTAGATACTTTCTCATCAGTCATCAAGCCAAGGAAATGTTCCTTGAGTCTGTCTTGTTCTGATGCTTTTCGCAATACGCTTATTTTTGTGAGCATGAAAGTGTGAAATATACTGTTTTTCATCAACTGCGAATGGAATTTCCATTTTGAGGGCAAATAAAGATCATCGTGTCTAATAATATCCAATCCTATCTTATCTTATTTTTCCATCTTTCTTTGAGATTGTTATCGTTATTTTGTTGCTACATAATTTGTTGTAGTTTTATTACCTTCTTTCTTTGGTGGTGGTGCTGCTGCTCCCTTAGCGGGAGCTTTAGCTCCAGTTGTTGTTTTAGCTGGTGCTTTGCCTGTTGTTTTAGCCCCAGTTCCCGTCTTAGCAGGAGCTTTTGAGGTAGCAGGGGCTCCTTTCTTAGGTGGTGGCATAGTTCTCAGCTATATATTTTGGGCCTTAGTCTTGTTATACGCTCTTCACTAGAGTGAACTGAGAGAGGAAAAAAAATTAATAAGAGTGAAACTTGAGAAGTATGACTTACTTAGGATATTTTCTTGAATAATGATAAGAGAAGGAGAGAGAAAGACCGTTAAAAGAATGAAAGAGAGAGAGAATGGAACTGAGAAAGGGGAGTAAAAACGAGAGAGAAAATAAGTAATTGTCACATACTACATATTTTATAAGGTAACCCAACCGAAATTCATTCTCCATCAGTGTTTAGCCATAACGAACTTAGGCGAACCTAAACCATGCATGAAATGACCTTCTACCCTTAGTTATCAATGCCACTAAGACCTAAATCAATCGATCGGTATTGAACATAGGTCTTACCTCAATGTGATCGTTCCCGTGTCAAGGTCTGGTGTAGACTGACCCAACAAGCCACAATGGCAATATTTTATACAGATCGGGTCGGGTGGAAAGGCGGAGGGGGGATGGGAGGGGGGGACAAGAGGAGGAGAGCGGGGGAACCAGGGGGTGGGTGTTTAGGGATCTCTACATTGGCTTAGGATTACAATGAGGCCAAACACAAGGAAACGTTGAGTTGGTTTGGTTTACAGTACAAGGATCTTGTAAAAATGTATACATTCCCGGGGTGCTGTATTCCCAGGAGAGTGTTCACTTACAATTAAACATGAATATACATTATGTTTTCTTTGTTATATTCATTGGAAGATCTCAGTTTTCTACCTAGTGTGGCTGTTATTCAATATATTGTTTACTTGGCAAAAGTAAATCACTGCTTTTTAAGAGATATTCAAATAGCTCGGGCATTCTATGTACGCAAACTGGGAGAAACTATAAGAATTCAACTGCCCGATAGCTATATACATGTCAGTCTGGCGATAGGTCAGATTGGTAATTTTGGTACTGATAGTCTGTTACACCGTTGTGGAAACTGAATGAAGTATTGGTTAATAGATGTTACTAATGGTATCATAATGGCTTCTCCTTTTTGCCCCACACATTGATATACTAGCATAACTAATCAAAAACACTAGATTTATATTCGGAGGGCATCTATGTTGAACATACTCAAAATGTTTTAAGTCTGTCACTCATAGCGAAGAGTATTAGTCATGAATTTCCTCCCCACCCCTCATTGTTTGTTTGTTTGTTTGTTTGTTGTTGTTTTTTGTTGTTGTTGTTGTTGTTGTTTCTTTTTGTTTTTTGTTTTGTTTTGTTTTGATTTAATTGTTGTTGTTTTGTTGTTGTTTCTATACATTTGATAAATGCTTGATGTAAATATCTTGATTTGTTACTGAGATCATTTTATAGGCTGTTGAGGTTTTGTTTGAGAGTTACCGGATATAGCTCATATGCAAATAATATTTGTTCAATGCAGTAAATAATGTTTTTTAGCTTCAAAACAAATTTTTATTTGTTTCCTCACATTTCGATGAATTATACCTGTAAATATTGATTTGCTACTGAGATATCGCTGATTACAGCTTGCCAGACAGCTAAAATTTATTCAATCTCCAATGTGGCCGAAGCTTTTGACACTGAATGAGCGCACATTTTTGTTTGTTTCAATCTGTTTTATTGGTTTCAACATTTTGATGCAGTTACAAAGTATTAATTCAGTCTAACCCGCACCGCACCTCATTATAAAACCTGTTCATGTAAAGTTTCAAACAAACAAGCCAGCCCCATTAAGAATGATCGATTTCTCCCCGTTCAGTAAGTGAAGTTCCGGTAAGCAAATTCTGACTTCTGCTGCACTACATCCTCTTTGCACAAAACTGTCTGTCTCGTCGAAAAGATCTATAGACGTCCGAAAACCACGTATAAGAAGAGCGATGCATGGTATGGCCTTATCTGTGGCTTTCCTTTTGGCCCTACTTCGGTCATTTCCGATAGTCTATAAAAAGTCTATGATTTCATATACCTAATATAGTTTCGCTGGCATTTCGACACTTTACTACTGGATTTTACTGTGAAGGATAATAAGTGACGTCAAAACAGACTCTGGGAAGGGCACCGAAACCATTGCTGTCGAAATACTAAGCCAAGAATTCTCTACACGAGTACATGAGAAATTATCACTGATCCCTGAGGGAAAGCCTAGAATTATAGACCCTACCTAATTATGCCCGAGTGGAAACGAAGGGCTGAACTAATTTTGTCGTTATCTCGGTACTAGAAAAGCAGAAATGACAATCAGACAGAACTCATCTTTTGATTTTCGAGAAGAGTATACTTCGGCATAATTTTTCTTTATTTTATTTATTTATCTAGAAGTTTTATATGTGATATCGAAAAGCGCTGTGAAAATAACTTTGCCTGCTCTCAGGTTGGCTTTGAAAGAAAGACTGTTGACCTTTTTAACACCACCTCTATAAATGAGTTAAAATGTCCTTAAATATAATTTCTTTCTCTATCTCTCTTTCTTTATTTCTTTTATTCGTTCGTTCATGCATTCTTTTATCCTTTTATTCGGTCATCCATTAATTCTTTTGTTCGCTCTTTTCTTCTTGAATAGGTTCTTTGTCTGTTCATTCGTTCGTCCATTCATTCATTCATTTACTTTGTTAAAGAGAAATCTAAACAGGCATGATAAAATTGTTAAAATAATATAAAAAAAATAGAAGAAGAAAACTGAAAACTAGGAGCAGTGCAAAGCTGTAATGTGTTTTTGTCCTTACAAACATAGAGATAGTAGCTGATCATTTAGACTTAAGTTCAACTATAACAGTGAGTAGGTTAGATTTTACATTCATTTCTGTATTACATATCATAATTGAAGTATTTGGACTCATAGAAAGGTTTAACCCGATCTTCATCAGAATTCTAGAAACCTTACAATAACGGAGTCAACAATATGCAGACACTGTGGTATCAAAACAAAACAAAACAAACACGAAACGAACGAGAGAAAGAAAGAAAGAAGTGGGAACTGCAACTGGCTTTTGTTTTATTACTTTTTTTTTTCATGGTAATTTTAGTTGATTTTTTAACAATACATATCATCTTCAAGATTAAAAATCTGGTTTAAGCAAAATTAAATAGGCCTACTTAATGTTAGACTTGTTTAATATGATAATGTTGTAGACTTATTGTATGATGTTGGGCGGTGGTGTGATGATTTTACTACAGCTGTGGTGGCGAACAAAACGTAAATTACTTTTAGAGTCTAACTTTGGTTCAATAGCGTCACTTTGTAGATCACCATCATGCCATTTCAGCCTCTTTCCTTTCACATACAGACTCAAACACAGAGAATCACTGCCAGTTCAAACACACCAATACACACACACACACACACATTCACACACACACACCCGCACACACACATTCATGGCCATGCTGGGCAAAACATTTTTTTTTTTTCCACATATACCTGTCTTTAATTAACCCAGACGGAAGAAGGACAACGCGTGAAAATGGGAAAGGGGGG
>JBCEWB010069492.1:0-15860 GCA_039654565.1 Peronia peronii | reverse complement strand
CTTGAGGAGAAACAAATAGCATCTTTGACCTTTGTCTGTATTATGTATGTAATTGGTTGACAATTCACTGGCATCGCGAGGTATGGACTCAAATTTTCATTGCACATTTTCACGCTCTACTGAAAGTAAAATAAACAAAGACTCATTCAAATTTATTACATTTATACTGTACTTATCCTCAAACTCTTGATTAAAATCCATGTGAATTTGTGATATACTTCTTGGTAAGTCATGGTCATAATTTATTTTTAAATCGTACTCAGAATAATCCTGAGAATACCCGGGGGGGGGGGGGGGGGTTACAAAGGAAAGCAAAGCTCGCGGAGGGGAATGGGGTGGAGAAGAGTGTCTAGAATACCGTGAAAAAAGATGCGAGGGAAAGGAGGTTTAGGAGCAAAGAGTTTGGACTAGAGAGAGGAGAAGTCGAAAATTCTTGTCTGTCTGTTTGCCTGTCTCCTGGCTCCATCTATCAATCAGTCTGTCTGTCTGTCTCTACAGGGTTAAATTTCGTTTCACCATGAATATATAATATCCAATTATTCGAATACATGATTTTTACCTTCGATAGTGGGCAGATTGGCCCCATTATTTTGGTTCCCTATCAACATGACATGCCAAAATATTATGTGAGAACATGGGAATCATAAAATCAAATTGTAATTTGAGTATGGATATAAGTCTAGATTATAACAGCTTGTCAATTAGGTTTCACGAGGCACTGCAAGGAGAGAGATATTTAGAATTTGGCGGAAATTATAAAATCTGGCACTGACAATGTTGCTGGGGACGCCATCAGCAGCCAATTTCCTGGTACGAAGTTCGTGAATACTCAACAAATGTAAACATAGGATGAAATCACGAACGAAGAGAAGTACACACTGACCTCCTTCATCCTATATAGATCTAGTGGAGTCACTTCTCCACTAATTTAACGAATGCAATTCATCATTTTTGGGTAAGGAAAGTGGGAAGGAGTCTCCAAATTCTCTGATAGGTGATGAATGAGGTATAGGTAGATAAATGGAACTAAAGAGTCCAATTTTTATATAAATCGTAACTACCAGAGTTGTCAGACCTATTGTCTATCAGTGGAGAGAAATTTCAACAGTTTTGTTGCTGTTGTTGTTGTTGTTTTTAAAGCAGATCCTTATTGTTTGTCTTGTGACTATTCAGAAGTCGCTGAACTCCAGAGAGAAATTGTGTGTGTGTGGGGGGGGGGGGGGGTTGACTGTGATGATCTTGGTTTGATATCGATGTTTTTATACTGGAGAATCTGAGAGAACGTTCATTTCTGAAAAAGAGAAATTGCTCTTACGGACAGACAGGAAGTATGTCAGATTGTTGTGAGGAAAATACATAGATTTATTTACTAAAGTGTTCAGTTTAGACAATTTTTCTCCTGATTTTAACTGATACTGTTGAGTCGTCTCTTGTCTCATCAATGTGCAATATCTGAAGCTATTGTCAAACTAGCTCACACCTTTTCACACTGTTTGAAAGTATATGAATTAAAGTTCTATGTGATAGTCAAAACTCACTTTGCTGGAAAATCAACATACAACATTTTGACTGGCTGCAAAACATATATTCTAGTCCATGAACCTGAAACATCTCTGTTTAAGAATGATATAATGAATAATGCATCACATGAGACACCACACGATATATACCATTTTCATCATATTCTCATATAGGAGTAGACTCTTTGTCATTTGTTGGCATCACTGGGTGTGGTGATGTTACTGTAGACAATGTCATTGATAGGGTGAATCTATTTCTCCTCCACTTGTTCCAATCTTCAATAACCCTGTTGATTTCATGGATCTTCATTCCACTACATTCAGTATGCTACCAATGAGAGAAGCTGGTGGTCTGCACCTTTTTCTTTTTGGCTCAGTCTTAGTAGATATATAAAATAAAAATCAAGAATTTTGAAGATCTTCTTGTAGAATGAATTATTTATCTGCTGATCAGTCATTGTTGTAACCAAATCTAGTAATAAAAGAAGAAAGTTAAGAAGCTATGTTTTGATCAGTTTAAAAAGAAAGAGCATTTCTTCATTTTACAGGTACTAAAAACATGATTTGTTTATATTCTGTGAGGCATCAGAATATAATTATACTTATATACTGATTTTGTCGTTACTGGTATTTTAAAAGATAATCTACAAAGGAAGATTATAGTACTGTATTTCAATGACAAATCTAATTCTCTCATTATTTCTTTTTCTTTGTATTTAGAGATCAAAGGCCAAGCATGAGAACAAGAAAATAAAGAGATCATTCATTTCAAAGAGGATATGGGAAGTGGTGTTAGCAAAGGACCTACAGCTGTAGGTGCACCTGTTAATCCAAGAGTTCAGTACTCACATAAGCTGCAGAATAAGGAACACAAGGTATAACACAGAAAACAATTAGTAATTGCGTATGTATTTTTAATTCTATTTTATAGATTTTTAAGTCTAGAATTTAGCCTAGAGAAGCTTTACTGAAACACATACAATCATATATGGTTACTTTCCCTTTGAAACTGAATTGAAATTTGTATGAAATGTTATCATTGCATGTACCTGTTCTCCTAGCTGGTTTTGTTTTTCGTAAATCAATTTTCCATAGAATATCACCTAGAACCTCAGTAACAGTGACATCAGAATATTAACATGCTTTTATTTCCTTGGTGGACAAAACTGGTTAGTTGTAAAAACAAAAACTGTTGTAAGTATTGGTGGCTGAGTTTTGGTTATCAGCAAACAGAATATAGTGTCAGCATCTTTGTAGTGAAGTTCATCTCATGTTTTAATCATTTCTACTCAGCTTCATCATTTTCATTTAGTTTAAATGAATTACAGTTTATGATTAAGTTCTCAAACATGTTATATACTTGTTTCATTTAATGTTTCAGAAAATCCATATTGATGCTCCTGTGTTGGTTGATGTTGAGCATGGATCAGTGCGTTATAGACAAGCTGGTACCAAAACTGCTCCTGCCAAATCTTTGAAAGGGAAAGAATTTCCATATGAAAATGAACAGGGCAAAGAGCTGGCTAACAAAGAACATTATTTTTATCACACACGACTAAATAAATATGGAACAGGTATGGAGAACTGTATCTCGTTATGGTCATTCATTCAGTGTTATGTCTGCTAAATGCTAAACGGGTCTAATGACCCATACAAACAGGGTTAGTGTATCAGTTTAAGAAAACTTAATGTGCATTCGTTTTAATATAAACATACAAAAAAAAACATAATCTGTTTTTGATAAAGTTTTTTGATAAAGGATAATTTTACACGATACCACATAAATAATTTTCAAGTTTATTTGCTTTTTTTGTGATCTTCTTAAGTGAATGGATCATCGTTTTAGTTTTAGATATATCTCTTAACCGTTCGCTTTATGCCAACATTGCAGTCATGACCTAAACAGTGATGAGCAGTTCAGTCTTACTGGCTCAGTCCACTGACTACTACCCTCTCACCCCTCTACCTACTACCCAACCATTAAACCAACAACACCCGTCACCTACTTTTCCTCAAACTATCAGAAGCATTGACTGATACTGAGTAATACATTAAATAGCTCATACACCTAAATTGTCCTAACCATGAGCTTGTGACATCTATCAAAAGATTTTGGACATTCATGTGACCATCTGGTCAGTGATCAGAACATTGGATCAAAATCAAAAGGTGAGCTGGGTGTGGGTGCATGAGATGCATTTCTCGCACACCAGAGATAGGATTTTGAATATACCTTGCACTGTGAGTAGCAGTGAAGCAGTTAAATATATATTTTGAAACCAATAGCTTAGTTTATGTAATCTGTATCCTGATTAAATTCAGGTATCATCTATTACAATTTACTTGCAACTGATGTCAGCTGATCACAAAATGTTCTCATGACAGAAGCAGCAAAGGACAATGAAGATGCCTTCAAGTTTTACTATGTCCTGAAAGGGCCAGCTTCAGCACAGCACAAGAAAATATTTTATGTCTATGGACAAGGATGGGATGCCAAAGATGGACTGAAGGTTAAACCAACAGAAAGTGTTGGTGAAGGCAGGGACTACGCATGGTCCAGTTCACGAAAACCAAACTCACTCTACTACGCACTCAAATTTGAAGGTATTTTTAGTCTGCTAAGTCTGTCTGGATTGCTTTTAAGCAAAATTTAGGGATAAATTAATTAGATATTAGAACTGAGCTATAGCAATTTGGACATTGCTTTGTAATGTACAACAAAATTGCCAGTTATATCGTATTCATGGTTAGCGGTTATATTTGTATAAAGTACAAAGAAAAACATTGTTTATTAATCATTCTGAAATTTTCAAAACCCAAAAATATACTGCTCATAAGGAAAACAAAATGCAATGTAGTATAAAAAAAACTCAGTATGTTGTTATCATACATAATAAAAGTTCTTGTGCAGGGGTTCCCAGCGATGGGTCACTACCCCCTTTGAGGTCACAAAGAATATGTAGGGAGGTCGCGTGATCTAGCTGGACGTGATTTGGTATAGAATTAGTTTCAATTCATGTATTACATTTTTTCATATTCTTACATAGTTTTTTTACTTTTGTTTCAGTGTTTCTTTTCTTCTCCATCACAGAAAGTAAAATGTAAATTAAGCTGCTGATAGTAGGGGGTTATGAGTGCAAAAATGCTGGGAACCACTGCTCTAGTGAATTCATTGATGATATGCTTTTGCAGTGTCAATTGCAAATGAAGACAAATTCCTATAGGTGAACAATATACTTGGTTAGGAAATAATATTGAAAGTGAACTGAATGATTATGCACATGACATAATTTGCAGACCAGTCTGAGGAGAGTCAGAATGAAGAGGAGGACAATCTTTTGTCAGATCTCCAGCCTGCACCAGATAAATCTTTCATCAAGTAAGCATTTTCTCCTAACTACATGTCTTAATATCCAAAATATATAGTTAAGAAAATATGTTGCAGCTTTTAAGGGGAGAGTGAAAGGTGTCTGGCCAGTTTGGGATATAAAAATTAAGTTTTGTTTCCTTGTAGATCAGTTCTGTACTGGATTATTGTTCCAAAATGTTCCTATGACTAAAAAATTATTTATTGCAAATTCTTTTTAAGAATGGAGGGGGGAGGGGGGGGGGGGGTTAGTCAAATTGAGGGAAAGATGGTATTGTCAAATGTTTTATCTGCCTCTGTTGATAACAGTACCTGCTGATTCAAAATGGATCTTGTTAGAATTTTTACTATCAGAAAAGTCACTGGACTTTGGTCTGGGAGCTTAGTCATTCAGACTCAATGAAGGAAAGAAAGTAAATGTCTCTATAAGGGTATATTAGCTTTTCAAATAGCAAATATAAGGCACCAAGATGAAATTTGAGACTGCCTTCCAGGAGGCAGTAGAGAGAGGGCTTCACATATCATGGCCCATGGTTACTTTCATGTCCTCTCTGCAAAAATGAGGTGTTTTGTGCATGTTGAATTTTTCTTCAGTGTGTTTTATACTCAATAGATTTCGCTTTTTTTGTTTTTCTCGAAACTTTTTTTCTCCTTTTTTTTTATCTCCTCCAAAACTTACCAACATATTTTCGTCATAGCTGGCCCACATGCTTTTCTTGACTTAATAAAGAAAATGACACGGGCTTTGTCGTGTATTTCTTTTTCTTCATGAGAAAACATTTTTAATGAATAAAAATGCCATTTTTGTACATATTTGATGTATGGCATTGTGAAAAATTCTTTGAAAAAAAACTATCTTTATTCAATAAAACTTTCATTTGTTTATGTCACTTTTTAGATATTAGATAGCAGAAAGGACATGCAGTGTTTGGAATGGTTTGAAATGGTAATAGCAAAGGAGACTGATTTTGAAAAACAGGCAAAATCCAGGGCGGTGGGCATTTCCTTCATGCAAAATGCTTTTTTTTTTTTTTTTCAGTTTAACTTGACATCTGATAAGGGCTTGTTTGTTTTTTTCTTGATAGGTTGAATGTGAGCTCTGAGGAAAGAGCTAATGGACTCAAGGCAAGAATAGCAATAAGATTTCTGAAGTCTGTGAAAGACATTCACATAGTCTACAATAGTAAGGAACTGAGGTGAGGAAAATGGACCCAGTGAAGTTTCAACAGTGGCTGGTAGATCGAGATCATTAATGTATATTATTAATTTAGTCAGTTTTCCTGACTGCAAACTGAAATTAGACTTAATATATGCCATCAACTTTTCTTTTGTTATGAAAAAAGCAAGGAAATACTCTTGCCTTATTGTTCTCTCTTCAGTTTGTGTTTGTTTTATATAACTTTTTAAGTGTTGTTTTCAGTACATTCTGTCCATGTTGAAGAAAGAAAATAGTAGATTTCTGTTTCTTTATCATTCCTAGAAAGACAAGAAATATGTAGATACTATTGGATAACATTATTAACACATACTTATCAATTTCAAATGATAAATGTTTCTTTCTAGTAAAGCAGTAATCTTCAGATATCTTTTACTTGAAGTTGTTACAATTGTTCACTTTTATTTTGACACATATGATGAACATAAACATGAGATGATTTCAGCAAATTGAAACAAGTCACATTTAATTTCTTGATTTATATTTGTCTGAAAGCATCTAAGTATTATTGGTCTAATAGTAGTATTCTTAATAATGCTTTTTAAATATGAAGTGGGGACCACTTCTATAATGTAAATGTGATTTCTGTTTCCTGATAGGGATGAAGACATTATTGCTGACCTGAGACCACAGCAAGGCACTAAGAATGAGCTAACACAAGACGAACCCATAAGCTTAACTGTTTCACTGAACTTGATTTAATTCAACAAGATTGAAAAACCGATGGTGTATGTTTGTTATTTTGTTTTGTTATATTTGTTGTTTTTTATTTTAAATCACCATGTCAAGAAAAGAGAACAAAGACTAGGGATGTGATTTGCATTTGGTGATGGCAAGTGAGAGACATGATGATTGTATATTATCATTTGTATGTATATTATTTATGTATTGTTGACTGAAAACAGCTGTGTTTCTATTCGTCTATAAATTTAAAAACTGTATGTTTTAAAGATTGCAAACTTATTTTCTCTTGAAAATCAAAATAACTGCATTTTAATTCATTTTTATCATTTTACTACAATATCAGATATTGAAATGACTGGATACTTTTTTATAACTATTTTTTAGAAATTTTCAACAAGGAAACTATAGATTGGGGGCTATAGAATTGTATATGTAACAAAATCACATTTTTCTAGTTATATTTGTATTATACAGGGTGTACAAAGTGACTGTATGCTTTTAATAAATTCCCCAAAATTACAAAACAAACTGAGATTTTTCACATTTTTAGCACCAGCAAAGAAAGAATTGCACTTTCATTTGGTAGACTTGTCATTAGGTTCCAACATCTTAAAGATTAGCTGTACACCTTCACATGAGCATCTTCATTTCTGACTACTTTCAACCACCTTTGGACGCAGGCCTCTCCAACATTTTGCAACATTTCTTTCATGACTTCACAGGAGGGCATACAGATTCTTTCCTCAGCAAGTTGTGACAGGTTACATGACTTAGTGGCATACACCTTGCTATGCTTTTGATATATCCTGAAAAAAAAAGAAGTTCCAGTAACTGAGCTCAGGAGAGTGTGGAGCCCACTTCAGAGAATCCCAGTCAATCCATTGGTCAGGATACTTGATGTTTAGGAGATCTCTCACTAACTTGGCAAAGTAAGACCTAGTGGCATTTCTTTGGAGCTATATCAAAAGCAGGGTGTATGCCACTAATCTCCATAATTTGTCACAGCTTGAGGAAAGAAGCTGCTCAGCCTACAGTATGGAAGAGATTCTGCAAAACATTAGAAGACCTTTATGGAGTCAATGGAAAAACATTCAATAGCATTAAAGATCACTGATATTAACAGGGGAGGAACTCCTGTACAATATCAAAAGACTTTTTCCTATTGTTTACATTTACTTCTTGTCATCAGTTGTTTTACAGTCGTAATGAAAATTTGTCAACTGTGTCTTCAAATAAAACGAAATGTTTCTTTTTTTTTTATCTCAGCTAAAACTGGAATCTCATATCAAGAAAAAAATTACAATGTGTGAAATCCATTGTGTGAAGGTTTTTGTACATTTTCATTTTTTGTCTTATGTTTGCTCATGCATATCTAAGCTGCTGGCAGCTTGCATTGACTGATGATTGAGCTTTGCTATGATAATTAGCTAACATCATCTTTTTTGTAACTGTATGCCTCGCTTGGACATTTTTATCAAGCATACTGGACATTTCAAAATTATATTCAGTCAGTTAGTTTGGATGAAAATTTCACTAACTTAATTTCACCATACTTAAATATTATATGGTTTGAATTTATGAGAAGCTTTAAAAAGGCTTTCCTACTAGATATTATTTTATACCTTGAAGAAAAGTTTTGATACTGTGATATTTCAATATTTACACTGCTTTAGATGATGAATGAGAAAAACATTTTCTTATATGTTTGTCTTATTGTTAATCGTCACTCATTGGCAGTTTGACTTGACTGGAACAACTGAAAATGGATATTTTTTATAACTATATTTATAGCTTTACAGAAGCTTAGAACTGATGTTTCTATACCAGAATGTGTTGTTGGCATGTCAATGAAATATTTTATTATATCAAAGATTGTTTTAGGTAATTTCCTACGTAGTGTTGATATACATCAGCATTATCTTTACTTTATTTTTGAATTGTTTTATGCTTTATTTAATATCAGCATTTGTAAATCATATTGTTATTCTTCAAGCCTTTATTTTAAAACTATATGGGATTTTGACCATCAGAAATCTGAAGCTGTTACAAAGATCTTGATATCTGGGAGCTTTCAGAAATAATTTGATATCTGAGGCAATGTACTGCATGTTTGCAAAAGATGCATTAGTGTGTATGTAAATACTTCAAATGATCAAAGTGGAATATATCTGTGACTGAGCCAGAGCAAACGCTTGCCAGAGCACAAGATATTTTCTAAAATTTTATTTTTTAATATTTTTCACTATTCCATTTGCATCTTTCCCGTAAACTGCTAAAGATTTAATGTTTTATTGGGTCTGATAGTTAGATCTGGTTGACAATGTGATAGTAATTCTTCAAATAACTTCAGTGAATGATTTGTTTCACAGCCAGTCAAAATAAATAGTATCTTGATTTCCATCAAACTGATCTGTTCCTGTCATGTAAAACTTTAATTCATACTTTCACATGATATAAAAAGTTTTGGGTTATCCAGAGATGTTGCGAACTGAGCACTGGCTATATTCAGGAGAAAACTCGGAAAAAAATTGACATTTTATAATTAGTACATTTATCTATATATTCATCTCAAACATCCTAATATACTTAGAATCTGTCCTTCAAAGCAATATTTTCTTATTTAGGGATGGACATTCTTTCAATTATTGCAATATAGCAGCATCAATATTCAATCCCTGATTTCTCTGTTTGAGTCCACCAATTTACAACTAATTTTGTCGCTGTGACAGACATGTATTAAGTATTGTACACTATACAAAAATTAACATATCACCTCATTTTTAATTCAAAACTGTGAACAGTGTAAGCATCGTTCTAAATACAAATCAGCACAATAAAAGACTAACAAAAACTCACAAACTGAAGCCAGTGTTATTTTATTGCTACCTTACATGTATGAATAAATCGCATTTAGTATGTCATGTGCTAACTCAGTCAATAATTTTCATTTGTTTATAGTGGTTCATCGTATGGCCATTATATGCTACATATGAAATAAAATGTAATTTTTATTTTGAAAAAAAAAATGAAACAATAAAATCATGAATGATTGGACAGATAACAGCACCTGTTAAAAGAATGCAATAAAGATATAAATACTTTTCAAATGATTGTGCGTAGCTAAACTTGTAGTATTTGAAATATTTGCAAATATCAGTAAGAAGTTATAGGAAACTGGGTTGCTCTCATTTCCACTATCAAATTATCATATAAATAATAAATAAGTGAATTCAATTACCCTTATGTATTTTCAGAGTGATATAAAAAAGAGTGAGGGGGAAGACAGCATGGGTCACAAGAGCCTGAGAGGAGAGGGCAAAGAGGATAAACCTTCCAATAAATCTGACAACATTCATGGATATTCCATAACCTGCAATACTCAGTTCACTCATCTCCATTTGTTTTCATCATTTCCATCTATTCTCCAGTGAAACTCGTACAAAATACATAACATATAATATATAACTAGAATTTATAACTCATCTTTGTAGTTCGTAGAATGACAGAAGCAACTCAACCTGCAGGCTTCAAATTCTCTGTACGTAAAAAGTATATATATATGAACAATTTTGTTCATAACCCATGGAGTATTGAGGCAACCATCTGCCAAGAAACAAAAGTGAATATTGTAAAATAATGCCTCATTAGCATGATGATCATGGTAAAACTCATCATTATCAGAATAATTGTGAAATGTTATCTTTATATGTCCTGCTTTCTATCCTTTTCTCTAAAGATCTTTCATTTTATAAGCTGTGAGTGGCAGTTTCCCTCGTTGCAAATTTTATCCTTTCAGAGTAGTCACAAAAATAAACATATTAATATAAATACAGGCTTTTAACCTTGACTTCCACACCAAAGTGGTTTTTATCATTTTCATAAATCTATAAGAGAAGACTGATGTTTATTTGCTGTAAAGACAGTCTTTAGAAAAACAGCAGAAAGTTCAGTTCTGTCAAGCTACTTGAATCTTGCATCTAAAGCAATACATTTTTATTATCTGACTGACTGAGTTACAGTGCGTAGCAAAATCAGAATGAAGAATTTGTTTTCATTTATCCATATGAGTAGTAAGACATACCACCATTTCATATTAAGGCCACAGAGGAGAGTTCAAGTCATGCTTTGATTTGATTAAGAATTTTCCACTAGTGAACAACATGCCTTTGGTTGCCAGCTCATCACTGAGAAAATTCTTCAACTGCCTATGGTGGTGGTAATCGTGGCGAAGGTGGTGGGCATGACTCTACTGGTTCCATCGCATCAGCCAGAAACTGTTCAGGATCTGAGTTGTCACTGTGCTCTACAGGCAAAGACACTGTTGTCTCATATGGGTGAGTGTACAAGTCACTCATCTCAATGTTGTAGGAGGCACTGGCTGATTTTGACTTCCTAACCAATGGCTGTCCTTGTATGAAAAAGTCACTGTTGAGGACATTTAAATTCATATACAAAACTCAGAATATAGCCTGACAAAATATGTTACTTGATATATCATTCCTCAGACAATTTTACTTAGCTGATATCAAACAAATTTAAAATGGTAGATTTAGCACACCAATTTCTGTAGTACATCTGTCCTTTTCAATTTCCATCAAAAATGAATTAATCATTGGTACAGTTGAAAACGGAACTATCAAATACTGGTATAAAGAAAGAGATACAATCCAAACTATAATGGAATTATGATAAAAGTACAAGACCAAAATTACCGTTATAATTTAAGAAATGATATATTATATATATATATACATACATATATAAAATCTTGTGCCCAGGGCAAATGAGTCGGAAGTTGCACCGGGCAATCTCAAGTTACGGCCGTTTCTAACTATTTTCCGACTCAGATACCAAACTTTTTACCAAAAATTTTTTTTTTTTTTCAGGTTAAAAAAGTTTAAATATTCGTTTTGTGAAAGAAGAAAAGAAATAAATTTGATACCTGAGTTGGAAAATAGAAACGACCATAGCTGAAAATCACCTGGCGCGACTTCCAAATCATTTGCCCTGGGCGCAAGACATATATATATGTGTGTGTGTGTGTGTGTATGTGGTAGTACAGGAAATCAGAGCCAATATTTTATATTTAAAGCTACAAGGAAGCTAGGCAGATGCAACAGTTGAGATTAAAAATGAATAAGCTTGCAAAAGAAAACAACACAGATAGTTGCTTTATTGTCAGATTAAAAAGAAAGCAAATACTTACCTTTATTTGTGCCATTAAAGCAACTCAAGAATCTTTTTTGATTTGAAGTCTTTTAGAAAATCATTGCCTGCTGGTTGGATACTACTTAGCTTGATAATCTGATTGATACTTACACAAAACAAAACAACAATAATCTGAAGTTTTTTTAAAAAATGAAATTCTTTATATGTCTTCCCAAATCAGCTGAGGTATTGACGTCCAAAGAATGATGAGTACACATGTAAATTATTTTTTTTTCTTCCCCACATAGTGAAAATATGATACATTTATATTTACATGGGAAGGATTAAACTACAGAAACAACGAAGTTTCACACTGAGTAAGATAGATAACGAAGAGAATGATTATACGATACAAAGAATAATATGGGAGAAGAAGAGAACAATCTATCATTATTATAGAAATTAACAAAGAATGAAGATAACAATTACAAGATTTGGATTAGTTGTAAAAATTACACTGTGCAGTCATTTTATTAGTTATATCTCATATCACGTTAACATAGATAACGCCTTTTGAAATTTCAACAACACAAAATCACAATCACAGCCACTACTTTAAATATTCATGATCACTATTTACTACAAAAATATTTATACATCAGTATCAACAAAGGACAGCTTAACAATTGATTTCACAGTCCGAGAAAATTTGATACAAAAGTAAAGTTATCAGTGTTCACAATCAAAATGGATCTGGCCATTGACAGGATATATCTCATAACTCAAAATATCTGGAACTGATGATGTGCCCAGCAGATAGTCTCGGTAAACAACTGAAACTTTCCATGTTAAAAGAATGTTAGTATATTACTTTAAACTACATAAGTATTAAGTAAGTTACACAAGACAACAGAATACTACTGATTCAATTGTTGCTTTATAAATCCATACATCAACTTTCCCCCTGTGTTCTAAGTTAACTCACTGGAGACTGGACCTTCGGAAATTTTACATACACTGGAGCAGTGTTCAGGGTGTTTTTAAAAAATCACCAACAGCTCAGAATTATTCAATTGCCTTGTTCTTTTGATGCAATACACTTAAAACAAAGCACAATGCAATAAAACAAACAGAAATACTGTATGTTGAAAACATTTTTTTTTTATGATTTAATAAAGATTACCCATGTTTTGACTTTTCGGAAAATTTTCAGACTCATGGTTGGTATGAAATAAAAATGTGTTTTAAAAAATCAAAACATTTCTTGTTGCTTTTAGTTTTGTTTGTTTTTTTTAAACAAATCTGGACTTCCGTTTTTTTCAGAAGCCATCGCACAGCGCTGCGCTTTTGTTTTCGTTTCTCAATGCACTGCCTGGATCACTCAGAGTGACTTCCCCGTGTCAGCCATAATTCAAAAAGTATAACCCGGATCTCGGTGAAACTTTGCATGAAATAAGACAAATGGCTATACTGTCGCCAGCGATGGTTCCGCCAGCTCTCGGAGGGTTAGGGACAGAGAAAACAAAAACCTAAGACAGTCCGCCAAGGGATGGCGGATCCGTCCACGCGAGTAAGCGACCAGCCCATGAAATGTTGGCAGATCCGTCGCGAGTGACTTAATATTTATAATTTCTCCTACTTAAATAACAATAACTCATTTCATTTCTCCTTCCATTAACCTGTGACGTTGTGTGGCATCCTCTCTTTCTGTTCTTAATGTTTTCATACAAGTCATGATTTAGACATCTGTTCCTATATATCCTATATATACAAACAGCAGTTTGTTACATGACAATGTACTTCATACAAAGATAAACATTCAGGTTACCATGTGTCCATATAATATCTCAATATTTCACTTGGTTGTGACAACACAATGTGGACATAGCAAAACACACCTAATATGATTGTGCTGATGAATTACAACTTCATCTCCTTCAAAATTCTAAGAATTAAACTTTGGAATACAAACAAGTGTAATATTTACAACTATTGACATCTTTGTGTGACTACTGTTTCTTGTCTATATCTGTATGATCTTATAAAATTTAAGCAAAACTATGTTGGGCAAATAATGTTCACACTGTACTCCTAGCTTGACTATTTCATTTCCTTTGTAATTTTATTTTCTACTTGTGAAGATCCCGTGATGATTCTGATGTTTCAGTCCCTTTCGGTGTGCCCCCGGGGGGGGGCTGTGCCATATCGGGAGAGGCCATCCCGTGATGTTTGTGGGGAACATCTTAAATATAGGTGTATAGCTTGAGACAATCTGTCATTGTTATGTAACCCAAAGTGAATACCAATGGATAGAATTATTTAATGATGGTATTTGATTAGTTTAGTTTATATCACTCAAAGAATATATGTTTCCTATTTCTGTTGTTTCTCTTTTTTAATTTCGGTTGATCTGATTTAGTCATTTTTTTTCATGTCTTAGGTTTACGGAATAAAAACAATAAAATAAAAACGGAGGGAGGTGGAGGCAAAAGCTCACTTATCCACTGCCACAAACTATCATTCATTTTCTGTTCTCCAGTTGAAAACACCACAATGTGAAGACACACCGTTCCTTTGTCCTAAATACTTAGCGTTAGGCCTGCAATCAACAACAGCTGATGAATGCTTGAACCAGTGCATACAAACTTTTTGCCTTGAGCATTCAAAAGTACTAGTTTTCCCATCAATAACTAACACTACTAATATCGAGTGCTAGGTCAATCCATTTGGTTTAAAAATAAAGACTAAAATTTGATATGAAAATAGCACGTTGACATTTATAGGCATTGGATAGCCTATCATTGCTAGCTACAGACTGAGACTATTTTTATAAGATATGTCATTTGTGTTGGATCCATTAAGGCAAAACAAAAATATCCTTGCTCTGGCTTTGATACATACCAGGAAGGAAACAATCAAATTTTGTTGGACTTAAAAGTCATAGGCAAGTGGAATGAAATTAGGACTATCAATAAGTCAAATTTCATAGACATACGTGGTCCTAATAAAGTCTCCAGGCTTGACACAAAATTTGACAAGTTTTCTTGTCATAATAGATTGTTGACTGAATATTGAAGCCAGTAATTTATATCACCAACACTGGAGAACAATTATCATCAGTATACTAGGGATAACTTACTATATGACAGAATTAGGGTTACTTCATTCCTATTTGCAAAATGTCATAACACCATGAAATTGCTAGGAAATTACTGCTTGTTGTATCAAGATCATGTCTATGCTATACAAACCAGTAATTTTTTTTTTTTTCAGGCAACCTATTTCTCAAAACCAAATTTGTAGCACTGTCCTCTTTGACCCAGTTAGTAGTAGTATATTATTATATATTAGTATTAAGTATATTAAGTATATTAGTCATACAGATGAGAAAGTCAAATGCATCTTAACAGTATTTTGGAGTGTTTGTGTAAGTCAATCAATACATGGAAAATCTGTACATGAACTCACATGAGAATTTTGCCTCAGTCAACAAAATCTAATAGTGTATATAGTTATCTAGACGTAAAATCAAAAACAAAACTGATGGAATCACTATAACTATATATTTCCAAAAACTAGAGCAAATTACATGATTTAAATACCATTTCACTAAGACAATGGATACTTAGAATGAAGAATTTTGCCAGCAATCTAATGATGATAATATCAGAGAACAGGACATGTCAGCAGGAACTGCAGCAAGGGCTGTAGTGTAACAGGGGTAATGTTAGTACCTCCATCTGAGTCACCCTCTAACATTCTTTACTTCTGTAAATTGTATATACAGGATGAAACATTTGTGTTTCTTCACATCTGTATCTTATACCCTCACATCTGTATCTTATACCCTCACATCTGTATCTTATACCCTCACATCTGTATCTTATACCCTCACATCTGTATCTTATACCCTCACATCTGTATC
>JBCEWB010069471.1:0-13304 GCA_039654565.1 Peronia peronii | reverse complement strand
ATAGATAGATAGATAGATAGATAGATAGATAGATAGATAGATAGATAGATAGATAGATAGATAGATAGACAGAGAGAAAAGAGAAAGAGAGACGGAAGGCAAAGGAGGTTAAGACAATTTTACTTCTATATTGTAATCCCACAGAGGACATCGTGGTGAACCAACGAATGAGAACTAATGGAACAATGCAACGTGATGTAGAATGCAAAGAAAACCCTTTAGGAGGATTTCGTCCTGATGCAAATCGAAACAGAAGACATCCTGGTCAAAAGGCCCAACGCCGACCTCGGATGAGACGAACATTGGATCACCCATCTTCACCCCCGAGCACTGATACCAGAAATATCGGCAGCTGCGCGGGTCGAAGAGGGGATGGCAAAGGACGCAGAGGATACAATAAACAAATTCGCCTAACCAAGAGAGGACAGAGTCAACTTTATGATCAGAATTGTTCACGATTGGGTCATGAAGATCCTGGCGTGTTCCAGAAAGCCGACAAAGGCTTCCAGTTACCGGGAGAAAACAATCGTGAAGGGCTCCCCTCTGACAATGAGCAAAAAACAGCTCAGAGTTGTGAAGGTCCACCAGGCGCTAATGGGGGCCACAAGAATTCGTTGAATCGCCGCTATAAGCTCATTACTGGCCTTCACGGTCAGTCATCGAATGTCCAATATTCCCTCCGATCTTGGCGCCACTTTGAGGTGGGGATGGTGAAGAACGACCTCAAAGATAGACTTAAAACATGTAAAATATCCATATCGTCCTTGAAGAGGTATTTTTCAACCATGAGTCAGAAAGATAAACAAGCCTTGCGCATCCAGTTATCTACGTGGTTTCCAAAGATTTTTTATCGCCTCACGCTCAAAGAACTCCAAGAGGCTTTGGTGCAAATGAAAACACACATTTTAACACGTTTGTACGGAATCAAGCTCATGGAGATGAACAATCAGCTGTCAGAATCCAAAGATCAGAGAGCGTTGTATCGCCGGGAGATATTTCAGGGATTAAGTGACCAAACTTCTCCAGTTTATTTCTCAAGTATGGTGCCCGAGTGTCAACAACGGCTAAGTAAACTGTCCGTGGATGTGGGTACAGAAAGTGGTAGGAGATGTAAAGAAAAGGAAGGCTTCTCTTCTTCTTCTTCTGCCTCAGCTCGTATCGACAAGAGACACAGATCATCTGACAGCAAAGAGGCGATTAGCATAATGCAAGTCCAAAACTGGAGACATGATTTGATGACTGAAAACAAGGGCTTTCCTACAAGTGATCAAAAGATATCCATTGAAAACTTGGCCCAAGAAACACCTACTCTACCAGTACCTGTAACAAAGAAAGTTTACGAAGTTCCACAGTGGTTTCAAGCTTTGCTTGATGATGAACTGGTTCTTTCTCTTACTCCAACTGCGGTAAAAATGAGTGAAACTTGGGAGTATCTTGATTTACCGAGACGTCTCGTCATATTTCCATTATCAAATGGCATAGCTATCAATCATATAGATGGACATATGTGTGTTTCTGTGCGAGAACAAGAATACGTTTCTCCATGTGTGCTGCCCAGGAAGAGGGCCCTTTCTCAAACCTCCGGAGTAACTAGGATTGAGCAAAATTCCTATGGACAATTATCACTTTCAGACGATGTAGAGAAACATGATAAACATGATAACAATTCACTCGGTTCTGCTGCGTTCCACTCAGATCTTGAACTGCAAAGTTCTCCGTGTTGGCTGCCATTATTTCCCACCCAGCGCACCTTAAGCTTTACGTACAACTGGCACCCAGCTGTTGTGAGATCAACCAGCCCCACAAAAGATCGCAAACCGTCTTCTCTAAGATACATCGTCGACAAAGTTTGTCAGATCAAAGGCCTGGGGAGAAGGAAGGTAGATTCTGAGCTTGTGCGAGAGGTCCCTGACAATGCAAGATTGAAGGGAGAGTTAAATACACCAATCACGGATAAACGAAACCAATATCAGTTTTGGCGACACATTGAAAGCGACAAAAAACAGATATCACAGCGAATCACCAGTATATCTAACGCAAAGTTCGCGCAAAATCTGGAGGGTCAGAACAGGAGCAGAATTTTACTTTCATCTATTCGTCAGTCTGATTCTGGAGTTGATGAAGATTCGTACAATAAAACTCACAGAAACAGGGTCATGAAATTCAATGTTTCGAACATTGTCTCATTTGATCTTTCAACCAAATCCGGTCCCTGTGAATCACCCACTCTTATGAAACAAGACAGGAACATGAGTGCCATAAGGTCACCTGTCGTTTCCAAAGAGACTGTTCTCAATGGAGACAGCCTACCTAACTTTACTGGTTGCACTGTTGAATCAGAAAATCATCAGGCCACCAAGAACAAAACACATCAGAAAGTTCGATTTGTTGGGCTAGACAAGAGTTTTAGTCGGGCCAAAGATGAGCTCAACAAGAGCAATTCATCCGTGCACGGGGTGGACGGAGTTTTTGAATGTCATCAGGATATTACTGTCGATGACATTGCAGAGCCTGCTGGGATATTTGAAATGAATAGCTCCACTCCCACAGTACAGTCCCGGGAAAGAGAATCAGCAACTACAGTTTTGCTCAACTGCTCGCACGACTTCGCCGTCAAGAAAAAATACAGCGGAGCTACCAGCAGACCCACTAATCATTATCTGTCTGCGCGTGGAGACCGCGGATCTGACGGAGAGCAATCCGAAACCCGGCATGATGTCCTCAACCAAACTGCGTCCCAGGACGCTTCGTTCATCACTGATGATAGGCAAGGAGTACTCAATCGTGCCATGCAAAAATCGTCTGTAGAATCGGACTGCAGCGGTGCCAGATTCCCACAGGCCTTACTTAGACAGAAAGAACAAAATTACATCGAATACAGACGGAACAAGCTATCTGCTCCTAGAGAGTCTTTGGCAGACTTTGTAAAGAAACAATGGAGATCAGAATGTGACTCGTACCTATTTGGCAAAGTTGGAAAAAACTCCGAGAAAAGTTTACGACCAACACCAAGAACAGTCTATTCAGCCACAGATCAGTATCCCAATTTTCGACGGGCAAATCCACGGATAGACCATAGCAAAGGTAACAGAAAGTCGCCAAAGAAGACAGTGTCCAACACATACATGGAAACCAGAGACACAGCCAGCTGCACATGGCGAAGTGAGCATAAACACCATCCTAGCCCCGTCGTTGTTCATGGGGACTCCAGCTGGGAGACAATGTGCAAAGAACGGAGAGAAAACTATCACATTCTGTGTAAACGAGTAGATGAGTATTACAGGGCCATGACCTCTGACCAATCGCAGGAAATTATATCAGTTTCATCGACTGAACTGAAAGAAATATGTACGAACACGGGACCAGCGTGTGCAGATGAATCAGCACGGCTGAAACATGGCAGCCCAGGTGGTCATATGCGGACAGTCCAACAAGAGCACCGGATAGATAGACAGCACATGGCCGCAGAACTCAGCCACAGCGCCAAGCAAACGCAAACAAGTCCATTGCTGGGGAGGTCAGCCAGATATCGTGGACTGAGTTTTACAGAGGAAGAAATGGAAAAATTCATCAAGTGTTTACCGGATTCTGAATGGAGAAATGATCTCAATGCAATGCTTTTGTCACTGGATAAATTGCTATCGTGCTATTTCCTTGAGAGATGTGATGTGCAGCTCTTGCACTGGATCAGATCGCTGGATCCCAAGAAACCAGCTGAGAATATCTGTTGCGATAGAAGTCACGGAAAGACCCCAAAGAGTGACAGTCAGAAAAACACATCTGCAAGCAGTGAGATTCGTACTGAGCAGACGAACGTATACCAAAAGGCCAGTAATTCAGAATTGAGCACAGATTTTGCAAAACAAGGGACAGAGAAAACTGGCGAACGGAATATCTCTGTAAACAATGGAGGTGAAATCCAAATGACTTCCAGCCCACGCAGAAATTCTCAAGGAAAGTCTAGCACCTCTTACAGACTGGCTCTGCAACAAAGACTGTCGTCAAGCAACGAGTCTCAAGGATCACATCCAGCCTTGCATAACATAACAGATGGAAGACCACTGGACGGTATACCAAGCAGTTCTGCATTAGACATCCCACAAGAGACTGGAAATACCATGTCATCGAAGAAGGCACCACAGAATAAGAGTATATCCATAGAAAATATTCAGAGTCAATCCTCGATACTTGCAACCGACAATAAATGGTCGATGGTGATCGATCATAATCCCAGTGCGACTGATGCTAGTAAGTTAGCAGATGCCAAGCCGTCGTCAGCCCAGTCTATAAAACAGAATGTGGATGTGCCTGCCACTGTGTCTCGCAGCGATCGGGTACCCATTGCAGAACTAGCCCAATCTCCGAACAAAGATGAAAAATCATTCTCACTGCCCGGATATGTGTCTGCCACGAGCTTCCCCACGAGCCATGACCAAAGTTTGCAGAATTCACAACTAGCACTTCCTGCTGCTCACATAGGTACTACCACCAGTTCTGGTCTCGTGATGGAACAGAAACCTCTCAACGCAGCGCCATCTGTCGCCGTACAAACGTCACCTCTTTACCAGGCGGACGACAGGCGTGAGCGCTCACAAACGTCCAGCCCACGGACCGAGCAGGTATCGCACCGGCTATCTTTTAGCTGTGACCACATGATGAAGGAAACCGCTTTTAACTGCAGCCACAGACAATGGCGTGAAACTGAAGATTGGCCGTCCGCTAGAGACCGAAGAAATAGATCACCAAGAGGGTCAAATGGGCTGGAACAGTGGCAAATTACTGGTGACAGGATAAACAAATCAGCTGAGGAGGAAAAGTGCGGTCATCGTCAACATCGACAGCGAGAATCGCCGTCCAAATCGCTCAAAGACACGAGATCAGCATACAGTCTTAGTACACAAGAACTACTACAGCAGCTTCTGGCCAGAAATGATTTTGTAACAGACAAAGACTGCTCGACGGCATTAGAGAGAGACGTGCAGCAATCAGAGCTCCCCTCAAAATGTAACTACAAACGTCTGTCGTTTTATTCACCATGTCTTGGTCAATGCTCCTTGAAAAAGAGCAAATACCCTGATAAAATGGAGAATTCGAGACACAGCGACTTGTCAAAACTGTACCTGGGCTTTCCAACACAGCAAAGTGTGGGAAAAGATAATAGCATGCGTTATAGCCAAGACTGGACCCAAAATTTAAACTTTGATCTCAAAGAAGTGGACAAAGTATATCCTATTTCTGGTTCCAATGGCAATCAATATGAAGAGTCTGCTCCAGGGAGCCCGTCTCAGACTCAACGATCTCCAACTCGAGAAAGATTTTACAGCATTTGTCAACAACTAAGGGATACGCCTTTCTACCCGCGACCAGATCCATGTGCTGCAGGACACTATGAAGGCTTTGAAAAGCTCACAGATACACGGCCAGATGCTTTGTCATATATCCAGCATGTCTGCAACCCCGACCGGTCTCGTGTGCAAAATAGAGATACTTGTCAGGCAAAATCTCCCACGAGACTGGTGCAACCAACGAGAATACCGGATCGAATGGAAGTAGACAACCGTTTGCTAGATCCAAGTAGGTATTTACATGATCATAACCTCCTCTCACAACCTTACAGACTAAATACTGAGCCACAAAATGTAGAAAGACTTATTTTTCAGCCACCACAAAGTGTAGAAAGGCTCAATTTTAATCCAGAAGTTCGAGAATCTTATCAATTTTGTACACGACACAGTGGGATAAATATGAACCACATTCCTCCAAGAAACACCAGTTTTATAAATCGTCCTCCGAGAGACACTACTTTTGTAAATCCTTCTCCGGGAGATGCCAGTGTTTCTAATCCTCCCTTACAGCGGCACACCGCCCCAGCTCGCAAGCCTCGTATGTACACCAAAGGTTTGCAAGTGGATTTGCTGGGAAAATCTTGCTCTGATCAACCTCACATCGACTATACTCGGCTGTGCAGAGATCAGTCCACACCCAGCACCAATGCCTTTGCTCAAACTTGCGCTTGTATTTCTAGACGAAACGGAAAATGCTCTTGTGGCTGCATAGACTTCGACGTCAGAAGCAATACTAAAGATTCGTCAATGAGTACATCACAATTCACAACGATCTACACTACGCAAGGCAAAAAATGTGCTAGTGCATGTGTCCAAACATCTACAACGGAGAGAGCCGTTTCAGCACATGTACCGCTACAAAAATTTCAAGCTCAGTGCGAACCAGTTGATTGCCAGTCCAAAGTTTCCTGTAAGTCTGCACAGACATCATTTGAACGGACCCAGTCCAAGGTAGAATATCACAATAAAAAATGCCAGGTTGGTACATTTTTGTCTTGGAAAAAGACATGGCCGGGAAGTTGGTCATCACAGAGTGGGTCGATATGTGACACAACGGGCACCTCTGATCGCCGCATTGACAAGATTTCAAATTTTTCTAACACGATCCCAGTAGCCGAGAAGAAGGATTTGAACCTGTCGGGGGAGTTGTGTAATCAGACGAGCGCATATATGAGCAATGGGAGATTTGACGGCGGCATTAGATGTGTCAACAGCGGACCATGTGTCACTACTTGCCGAAAGAACTTCGTTTCCACGGGAATTCAGGATACATGTGGCAAGGCAGCGGCGTGCTCAAAGATAGGCAAATGGGTAGGTCATTATACCTCCACTACATTGCCATCTCAGAACGATGTGGCCAATGAAGTTACCCCGTACTCTTGTCCTCAATCTCAGACTAGGCAGGAATCCAGGATCAGACAAATGCCAAACATCTGCACCGGCAACACGAAGAAGACTCGCTTTAGCCGAGAGGTTTGTGAGAAAGAAGCACAACATGACGAAGATAGACGCCCCATTTTACACATTCGATATTCATCGAAACAAGTAGGAGGCACACGGCAGAGACAACAGGCCGCACTAAAGGAAGACAGAATGTGCTTGAGCGACAACTTAAAATTACAGATTGCCGATATCGTTCAGAAGAGCAAGGCTTTACAGCAGCAAGCCATTGAACTAAGGCGGCAGTATAATAACCGAGAACTTCAGCCGTCGGCGGGAATTCAATGCTCTAGTCTTACTCCTGGCAAATTCGTTGTTTGTGAATTGAGTGATCTGGATCTGGACAGCCAGGGAGAAAGCTTGAATTGCTCTCAAGGTGCAGACATTAACGTTAATGCAAATCCAAATAATCAGCTTTCTGGAGAGGATGCTGCTGCAAATCAAAATGAAGCGAAAAATTATTCCATGCCGTTGTCGATAGAATATTCATGTCCATTATCTCCTCCGGGAAGGAAAGCGGGGAAAACATGGTTGAACAGAGAGTTAGGGTCTAAAACACAGAGGCCAAATGGAGCTGAGTCAAGCAATAGCCTGGCGTCAGCCAAACATTCACGACAGCAGCTATTAGACAATTGGCCGATCATCAAAGAAGCAGCCGTCAGTTCCCCGAGTTTCAAATCTCCTGCGAGAGGCAACGATCCATTGCTCTGGGCCACAGGGATTGATCGGTCATGGAATGCAATACCCCCGGGTCCCTGCCAGTGTTGGATCGAAGAATCTCGCAACTGCAAAGGTTTGAATAATCCTCCGAGGCATCGATGCTGGGTCAATGATCCATCAGAGGAGGCTTTTCAGTATATAAATGCTAGTTTTCCTCACATTTCACGAAGTTGCCTGTATAGCGGTCAGAAAATACATTCCCCAAATGCTGCAACCAGCCTTGAGAGTCAGAACATTGAAGGTGCTGCTGATTTTGAATTAAGTCTGACTGACTGTCAGTCTTCGTTTGTTTACGTTCAAGATCTGACTTGGGAAGATGAGAACATGGCATCTCTTCAAAGGGAGCCTTGCTCTACAGGCAAGGAGGAATTAAACAGAAATGTCGAACCCTGTAAACCCATATCCATCAGAGTGGGTGGCACGAGTCATAATGAGAGAGTGATTGGCCCCAACAAGGAAGTCTTTACCAACGAATGCTCTGAAGAGCGTCCCGAAGAAGTTCATTCATATAGTGCAACAACTTATCATCGTGGTATGACAACTTATGAGCGCCATAACCCTCTAACATTGGGCAGATCTACTTCTCTAGACCTTCTTTCACTGAAGCTAAAGCCTGGTGGTCCGAGCAAAGATTACTGGAGTCTTGGGTTTACCATAGGAAGCCTCGCACCCTCACGCAGAAGTCCTTTCTCTCACATGGGCGAAAATACTCAACACAGAAAAAATCAGGTGCTAAAAAACTCGTTTCCTGGGAAACCCCAAGACGTTTTGGGCAAAACTACCATCATCGAAGATTTCAGTGATCTTCACAGTGAAAAAGATATTCAAAAATGTCAACGGTCTGTAGGAACATATGTTTCCTCCATCAGTGAATTTGAGAGAAACGTCAATATTGTTGAGGACCAAAGTAACTTGGAGTCTTCAAGCACTGACAGTTTAGTCTCAGCAAAAAGGAACGTGAACTTCCCAAAGCCACGACCAGAGCTAGACACAAGAACCTATTTAAATAAATCTTCCGTCAGCAAACCTGATGCTAGTGATCCAACTAGACTATATTCAACTGCAGTTGATCAAGAGGATTTGAATTACGGGCAACATTCATTAGTACAGATAACGCCATGTACAACTGAAAAATTTGATCTTACAGACAAGGAGGCGGCGAGAGATGTTAAAGTATTTCCCGTTGATGGTGAAAATACGACAACTACTGCACCAAACAAAAGTTTACCCAATGCAAAATATCAGCCCACTTCCGTCTCAGAGGAGATTTCTGAGGCTCAGGTCCCGCTTAAGCAGAGACTATATTCTGTTTGCCCAAATAAAATATCGTCTGTAAGTAGCGAAGCTTCAAGTCACGGTATAGAAGAGCTACCATTGGACTCTAACTCTCTCGATGATCATAGTGCAGATATAAAAATGCTTGACGAAAATGAAGTGCATCTGCTCAAAGTAAATCAAGGAATTCACAAGTCACTGAAGGAAGATACTGTCGTTAGCCAGGGATGGACCCTGAGCGGTAAATCAAAAAGTAAGAGTAGTGTGTCTTCTCATGATCACATCTTGTATGGGAGACCGTTACCTCAACAGGCCATATCTACTCTCCGCACGCTTGAAACAGCCAAGGAGAAAGATGATAGCAAACTAACTCGAGCCGCTGAAATACCAATAAATGCTGGAAGACGCCTGATTCAAAATGATTTTCCAACAGAAGACAAGCTCAGGTCCAAAGCCTTTCGGAGAACACAGGTCACCCGGATGAAACCAGTAAATTCCAGACAAAGCCACCCTGTGCTGAACATCAGGCCTCTGAAGGAGGGAGGTGAACAAGACGAAACAGCAGATCATGTGACATCCAGCCCGGAAAGGCAGATACACCAAGAACTCATACAGTGGAACACTCGCAAATCTAGAACTCACACAAAGACGGAAACCGATAAGCCAACCATGATATCTTTTCTGCGTCCCGGTAAACGATCTCTCCCATCTGGTTCATTCAAGAATATAGCCTGGAGACTGTGTCGGTTGTTGCACTCACAACCCGGCCAGACCTCATGTCGTGACCACGACGGCGGTCCCATTCACTCTTCAGTTAGGCCGACTACATCTGCGGTTTATCGAGTTGAAGAAGGGAGGCATTTTAAAAAAATACAAGATAATGTTGCAGTTCTTCCGCGAATTCCGAAAGGACAATATAATCTGGAGGACAACGCATTGCCGTTAGCCTCTACTTCTGTGATTTCTTCTTCCTTCCAAGCGAAAAAAACCTGCAGAGCCAAGAAATCTCCAAAGGCAAAGTTGTCACTCCGAAAATCAGGTGAGAATCTGAAAGCTAAAGGACAAGAAAACATGTCGCCTCCATCGAAATCAGCCGTCAGCGATCCATGGCATACCCGTCTGTTGGCTTGCGCTGAAATCACAGAGGCCAGTGCTGACCGGATAGTTATTGAAGGCGCCTACCTTCAAAAATCTCAGTCGAGTGAATGCAGCCGGTTCGCAAAGAAGTCGTCCGAAATCCTGGTGTCCCAATTGACTCAAGAGAAGCAGGACTTTCCTGACAGTAACGATATCATGCCTTTCCGGCTGGAGCTACAGAAGGCAATTGTGAAACAAAACACGAACCTGTGTACAGGGACTTACTCACGGCGCTTACTCACTTCTGATATCGCCTATACATGGACTGTAAGGGATGAATACGTCCATGCTGTTTGACTTCTGCCAATTTTATGCAGCCAATCCGTACTATGGGCTATTCATTCATTCATTCATTCATTCATTCATTCATTCATTCATTCGTTCATTCGTTCATTCATTCATTCATTAGTTCCATTGCACATTCATTCATTCATTCATTCATTCAACATCCATCCATTCATTCATTCATTCATTGATCCCTTTGTCTGTTCATTCGTTCGTTAATTTATTTATTTATTTATTCATCCATGTTCTCATTTTGAAACTTCTAGTTCTGTGACACAAAAACGTTAGAGCTGTCATGGGCTGCAAAGTTAGTTTCCGTTTGAGTAATGATCGAAACACACCGATATCAAAGACGATGCAGAAGGGATGGGGCGGCTTTCTGCACAATGGAATGTGGAGAGGTAATTTCTCTGTTAGATTCGTCAAAAAAAAGGGGGGGGGGGGGGAAGTCAATCTTTAAACCTAAAAACGTCAATAACCCGATACGCGATATGTACAAATAAGGGGTATCTGTGATTTGTCGAAAGAAGGTATGAAAGTTTTAATATTTTTTGGCGGCTGTAAGAGGGGTCATAGACAGCGAATGTTATTATTAGATTGAGAAAGATTTGACCAGGGCAACTAACAGCCGCTTTGTATGTCTGTGTGAAAGCTGAAATCATCTGTGAGTGCCTCCAGTGGGTATGCTGCGGTAACAAAGCATTGTAAAACGCTTCGAGCCTGTACTGTGCGGACATAAATGCTGTATGAATGCTTTCTATTATCATAATATCATTTCACGTTGCTTTCTGGCATAAAATGTTTGTTTTTTTTTCAAAAAGACGTAAGTTTTGTCACACGAGTCGAGTGAAGAGGTATCTATTGATCGTTTTAGGATTAATACGCAACTATGATTTATATGCAACACTGACTGTATTTTTCCTTCAGGCAAAACTGCACGCAGGGATGATGAGATGGCTTCGGTTAACGTACAAGCCAGTCTGGCACATTAAACAAGAAAAAACAACAACTACCACAAGAACAACGAAACAACAACAAACATTCGTACGTTCTATATACGTTTTTCAGCCTCCTGGTGGAGGTTATCTCGTACATCAAACAGCAGCAGCAACAAACAACAATTACATCGTCATTAAACCATCATCACTGGAAACAACAACAATCATAACAGCAACTAAAACAACCTTCAACAGCATTATCATCATCATCAACAACAGCAACAGCAGCAGCAGCATAACAACTACAGTAACAGCAGCAGCAGCAGTAACACCAGCTTTTCAGATCATGTGTTTATTTCAAATGTAACCCCCCCCCACCCTTTCCTCGTCCTTCTCCCTTTTTTGCGATATCGAACAGCTTACTGTGCGAGGTATCTGTGGCTAGTCACTGAACCTAGGGATAAATAATAGCAATAATTGTTTTTACGTTTACTTTTAGGTTTCCATTAGTCTTTACAACTGTCCCCATTGAAGACCTCTCAACCAGCTCCCTCCATTTCTCACGGTTTTCCACTAGTTTCAGAGTGTCGCTGAGTTTTACGTCTGTCCTTTCTCGGATGTTGTCGTCCCATCTCTTGCGTTACCTGCCGCCCTCTCTGTCCTTCCACAGTGCCTTACAGGAATGTCTTCAGGGGAGATCAGACGTTCAAGTCTCATGTCCTTACACTTCAGTTTCCTTTTCTTGACAAGTCGTAAAGAGATCCTTGTATGGACCGATGGCTTGTCATATTCTCCTCTTTACTTCTAAAAGCGTTCCTTAAGTCTGAATACATAATGGTTTTTGGGTATTTTTTAGTAGGTAAGATAAAATCTTTTCAGTAAGAAAGTACGAACAACAACATATTATTGTCTTTCTGAAATCATAATTAAAGAATAACTTCAATGTAATTTCCACCAATGTGTTGCGAAGTGCGATGCTCTTTGCCAAACTGACATCAGTCCGATGCGATAAGTCCTCAGGAAGGTTCTGATCAGTTGCCCTATGTGTCCAGACTTTACGAACATCCCGTATTTTGGTGACAAGATCATTGCACGAGATGCCCAGAAGTTGGTGCCAGCTCCCTGAAATGAAATCATACATGGCTTCCCGTCGATGCTAACTTGCTCTCAGTGTTTGCTCCCCCCCCCCCCCAAACATCACTTAGATACATGTATTACAGTGACCCATGGCCCAAGATTATTGTACTCTTCTGTGACACACTTCCGGTTTGGAAACAAGACACGGTGAACTGCTGTTTACTAATGCACCACATCCACATAGAAAAACACCCTGGTGTTTCCTTGCATTCTTTACTGGGTATCAAGACAGTTAACAAACAGTGGCTGATGAAGATCAGGTGGGATGATAGGCCAGACCTGAAGTAGGCTGAGCAATTTTGAGAAATCGGATGTAAAGTTTGGTGAATTAACTCTTATCCTCCTCAGGCACTGAACAGGTAAATAAGAAAGGCGCATGGCTCAGCACAAATTGGGATATAATGTAATTAGTGAAGTTTTACTGTGATTCTGTGTGTATGTGCCTGTGTGAGCAAAGATATGTATGTAGGAAGAGGAGCAGGTAAAGTGTGGAAAAAGTTTGTGTCTTTGGAGACTTCTATTGTTACTATAACACCATGCAAGGTAACCACGATATGGTCCACATCAGTGGTTCCCAAAATGGGCAGTACCACCACTTTGGGAGGGGGGGCGATGGGAGCTTTCAAGGGGCACTGAAAGATTAGGAGAGGGGAAGGATGACTGGAGAAGGGCCACAAGGTGGGGCAATGTCGTGGAGCTTAATCTACTCGCTTGTCGCACAATGCTGTCCTGAACTACCTGAACTACCTTTCTATCAACTTAAGGTTAGATGATAAAATTTAGAATTCGAAGGTGTGTATTTTACGAATACTCGATAGAAATCGGAAATGAAATGAATTCTGGGAGATGATGCGATAATCGTCTTAGGGCCAAGAGGACGGCAGTCCGAAAAGTTTGGGGAGTCACTGGTCTACATGATTATACTGGTAGTGATATTGTGAAATTTCATAGTGTAGATAGATAGATAGATAGATAGATAGATAGATAGATAGATAGATAGATAGATAGATAGATAGATAGATAGATA
>JBCEWB010069449.1:0-10705 GCA_039654565.1 Peronia peronii | reverse complement strand
AGTACCATTCATAAAGGCCCATTTACGTGATTCTTACTTAATTGTAAATCCCCACTTCTAAGTAGAAAGTCGGTGCTTTTTTTTTTTACTGCTTTTTTTTACAGTATTTTTTTACAGTATTTTTACTGCTTTGTGTCTGTACCATTTCCATGGGGTATTAAAACGTTCCTAATCTGGATTTTAAATTAGAATTTTCTGCTCAAAATCAGAAATCAGTATCACTCATGTGATTATCTGACACATTGCTGTTAAATACGGCGCCTGCATGGGGCAGGATTCATGCCATCTCACCCAACTGATATTGCTGATCAGTGGTAAAATGTGAATGTCTGCATCTAATAGTTTGAATAATAGTGAACAGCTGTGGACAGTGAACGATATTGTTGGATTAATATGGATTTGAGTGCCTTAACAAGCAGTGCCCTTGTTTGTTTCCTAAGGAAACCGAAAATATACCTGAGTATGGTAACATGAGTGTTTAATATCAAAGGCGGCCTCTTTGAGAAAATAATTTTACTGACTTTTGGGCCACAGGAATTACTTTGAATGTGAGTATGTCTAAATATAGTTTTTCACCAGAGTAAATTTTTCCTCACTTCCCTTTCCACTGATAGCGATAAATCCATACTTGGAAAATTTGACATCTGACTAGTTTCATTCAAACACACAATACAAATGCCATGTAATATTTTTGTAGTGTTAGTATTATAAAATTATGTCCTTGCAGCCTGTGCAGCCATGGAGAAACAGCTTGAGAACCTGGGGAAGAGATGGTCCCAGATTTGTCGCTGGACAGAGGAACAATGGCTGCTCTTGCAGGAACTCCTGATGCGCTGGCAACAGTTCGCAGATGAGCAGGAGAAGTTCAGTGCCTGGCTGACCGAGAAGGAGGGAATCCTGCAAGGCATGAGATCATCAGAACTTAACACAGCTGAGGAGGTCATCCATCAGGTCAAGTGTCTCAAGGTGGGCCTAAGAATTTCTTGCTGTCAAAGAAATTAGTTGATGTTGAGGCATATTTTTTTTTTTTTGGTGTCTTTGTTGTTTTTTTTATATCTTGTTTGTAGCAAGATTTTTATCTTTGCATAAATCTCAGTATGCCATTTTATACCTAAATGGAAGAAGAGGAAAGTGAGGCAATATCAGGCAGATTCACACACTAGTGATGAAATAAATAAATTTCACCTAGAAAGAAAGTGGGGCTAAAATAAAATGAATTTTTGCCTGTTCATAACAGAGCTTTATATATTTTGTATGCTGAATTTATACTGATGAATAAAACAAGAAATTCAATTCTTTCCCCAGACAGAATGAAGCTAGACTGTGAGAGAACAATTTGACTAACTTTGGTACTATTTTTTTCTTATTTTATAACTTCTTGAGTCAGATTTTTGCTTATATTACTGAACATTTTTTATTGTGCATCAAATTTGTAACAGCAAATGCAGTGGATACTTCCTAGTATGAGGCTTTGCTATTGAAAATCTCTAATCTTGTGTTGCTGTTTTTGTTTTCTCCAGGCCATTGAGAATGACATGGTAGAACAGGTGCGTCGCTTTGATGCCTTGAATGAGTGTGGCCAGCAAATTGTGTCTGTGGTCGATAACCAGGAGGCCATCACCAAAATTTCCACTTTGCTTGAAGAGTTCCAGGAGAGATGGGAGAAACTGGTACAAGATATGGAGTCACAGAGCAAGGAGGTTGTTATCTACATCATATCTACATTAACTTTTTCCTAGAAAACTGTTTGTTATATCACTGAGTGCATTAAGGATTTTGTTACTTACTTAAATTGAGATGACAAAATATCATGAATCTCAGAGCAAGAAAGTCTGAACAGTTGTCATGTACATTAGTTTTTCGCTGATAATCCATTTCTTATCAAACATTTATATTATTATGTACATTTTAGTTTCTTTTATTATCATAAAATGAGATGATGTAATATAATATTAAAATTGCTCACCAAAATTGTGGATAACCTGGCAATTTATGTTTTTTTTTTTACTTTGTCAGAGAGAAGAGAGCATGACCCCATTTCAGTAAAGTATCATATGTCTTGTGCCCAGGGCAAATGAGTCAGAAGTCATACCGGGAGATTTTAAATTTATACCAACATTTTTTTTTTTTCAGGTTAAAAAAGGTTGATTTTTTGTTTTGTGAAAAAAAAAAAGAAAGAAAGAAATTTGGTACCTGAGTCGGAAAATAGTTACTAACTTCTGTGGCTCAAAATCACCTGGTGGGACTTCCAACTCAATTGCCCTGGGCACAAGACACATTGAATGATTAACCATAATGAGCATTATGTTTACAGCATATTGATATCAATGTTCATATATAGAATGAAGAGGAGGTGTGCATGTGTGAACAATAAAGTATTATTGTACCGTATTTAATTCCCTCTTGTTGCAGATTGCAAATTCAGGTGTAGAGCTGTCCAAAGTCTCAGAGTACTATGAAGAAGAAGTAGAGACAGCAACTGTTGCCTCAGTCACCTCAGCAGCACCGCCATCCTCATCTAAGAAACGCCGGGTGGAATCAGCATCCAGATCAGAATTTGACTTGGAACTGAAGAATACTCTAGACTGGATGGACAGAACAGAGTCAACTCTTCAACTTCTTGTGTCAGACAACCCACAGGAACCTTTCACTGTGGAGGAGCAAAGAGTTCTCATCCAGGTAAGGATGTTGTTTATTTATAGATGAGGTACTATGAAAAGGCTCTAAAAGAACAAGAACATTTATGAGGACTTAGTCTGTCTATGCAAGATTGCAATAGCATTCAGACATCCTCGCTGATCCTTTTCCCTTAAGTAGACTTTCATTGTTCACAATATCATCACAAAGATTCACCCCTGTTGTGTTGAGATATAGGGCTAGAGAAATATTACTTAAATGAACCAAACATTTCAGGCAGGGGTGCAGCCTATTTCAAACTTTGAATTGATTTTTAGTATGTAGTCTCTATGAAACCTTAAAATAACAAGATAGTGGATGCTAGAGTAGTATCAGTTGTATATTTGTACATTTAATCAGAGTATAATCAGAGAATATCCACAAATTTGCCTCAGGACACAGAGAATTCAATCAGGCAACACCAAATGGATGTTCAAAGACTCCTAACACTTGGACAGACTATCCTCACTGAGCTCAAAATTGGTATGTAACTACACTTATGTTGTATTTTGTGTATTACATACAGTACTTTTCACAGAATATCCAACATGAATATGAAAGTATTATTATCACTATTATTATTATTACTACAACTATTATCATTATTATCATTTTATAAAAATGCCTTGAGTTTTGAGGTATACTAGGAAAATAGCAGTCTGGAGAACTGATAGATTAGAAATTAAATAAATTGAAGAACCTCACCAAATTTCAAGCCAACTTGGCTCTTCACAGGGACACAAAAAAAAAACAACAGCAAAAAATCACATCACCATGATTATTTCAGAGAAATGTCTTGAACTACAAAATGCATCATGTCAAGTGGCAAACAATTCACTACATCAAAATAATCAAACTACAAATGTGAAGAATTAATAAGAGCAAAGCAACAAAGAAACAAAAATCTCATTGTCATCATCATAGTTACTGTTGTTATTTTTTTACTAGTGTTATCCCATGTACACTAATCCTTTTTTTTTTTTTTTCCCTCTCTTTGATAGCTGGAGAACCCCAAGACAAAATGAACATTGTTATCAAAGGCTTGGAGGAAAGATGGGAAAAACTGAATGACAAACTCGCTGACACTCAGACCAAAGTGGACCTGAACTTTGAAATGAAAAAATTTTATGCTGAACTATCAGCCCTGCAAGACCTGATGGCAGTTTATGAGAAATGGGTCAACTCAGCTGACAGCATTGCGGAAGACGCCCCAGAAATCACTCGTCAGCTGGATCAGTGCAAGGTACAATCCTTTCTTTGTTTTTAGTTTTTGCTGCTGTCAAGCAATAGCAGAGTTAAGTCATTTCTAGTATCAGTGTTTATGATAAAATATTTTCAATATAGCAGACATAGAATTTGGTATCTGTGATTAGTATTTCTAAACTATGTGCCCATCCATGGATATACCTATATTGCTGCCTTCCTGACCAAGTGTGGTGTAGTTTTTTTTTCATTATGATATAAACTGGAAACTTGATTCTGCATTATATTGAAAACAGTTTCTTCAACAAATAATTTGTCAAAATCCAGGTGTAGTTGGGACAATTAAAGAATTATTGTGCAGCTTTCAACATTCTGTTTAGATTTTCATATCCCTCAACTTTTCCATCTTTTAGGCTAATATAGAGCCAAATATTTTTTGTGCATTGTCTTCAAGCTGTGACATTTTACTTGGGTGCACACAGGTTAAAGTAAAAGCCATGCAGGCTCACCAGGAACGTATCGACAGACTCAGAATCTTCGGTGAGCAGATTGTGCGACAGTATGACACTGCTCAGGCCATTAAAACAGATCTGGACAACTTTACACAAAAGTGGCAGGCTGCCTTTGCCAAATTAGGTATGACTATAACATTAGCCACTGAACCATCAATCTATCACCATTTGTGTTTTCTAAGTTAACAGATAAAATGACACAGTAATGGTAATGGGCATTGTTCTTATTTTCATAAAAGTGGTCTTTCTGTGGCTTTTGCTTAGAATCTGATCCTTTTTTTAAAAATTATTAACTACTTTTCATGATGAACTTCAATGGTTTTTTTTTCTGTAATGGGATCCAAAGTGTTGTTTCCTTGGAAGTGGAAGCTATGCCTCTCTTCATCGTGAAAAATCTTACAATTATGAACAGCCTGTTTAAAGTGGGCTTTTTCAGCTAGTTCTTGGATATTTGGGTTTATTTTCCTACCTAGCTATGATTGTACCTATTCAGAAAAAGAGGTTATACATTGATTCCTTGTTTCTGTTTTTACTTGCCTCATATTATGCATGATTCTATTTTACTAATTCATCCATTCATTCATTCATTTATAATTCTATACAATTTTTCTGTTTATTCAATATTTTATGTCATTAATTGATTCATTCATTCATGGAATCATTCATTCACCACCAAATCTAGACAATGAGGATTGTGAGTAGTCCATTTATTCATCTGTTTCAAAAAAAAAAAAATAAGTGTTTGTACATATATTATGCAGAGTATTCATTGATAATGAGCAATCTTCACAAGAAAGACATAATGTTGTCAGGGACATATTATTTACCTTCATACTGAAATTTCTTATATCATGTTTGATAAAGAGCATCCTGGTTGTTTGTCAGTCACATTTTTTGTATCATCAACATCAAGTGTAGTTTATTTTTCTGTTCTTGACATTCATTATTATTTTTTTTAATTTAGAAGACAGTAAATGTTAATGCATCCAGAAATGGACTTGATCTAAATCTCCACTGCATGAAAGGTTTTGCTAAATGGCATCTGAAATCCCGATTGCAAACCAAATGGGGCAAAGTTGGCTTTTCTAATTAGAATGCATGGTAAAATCATTGTACCTGTATTTTTTGCCTGGTTTGCCACTGTTTTGCCAAGAAGCTTCAAAATTATGACCCAAGTTCTTAAATTGTTTACAGCATAATATGTTCTTCACAACAATCAAAGGAGAGAAGTAGATCTATATCTATCATGCAGCAGCTCACAATGTCAGTCAGGCAAAATAGTCGTCACTATCACAAAACTACCATGAGATTTAGATCAAATCCATTAACTCTTTAAGGCCCTTGTATTTTTGTCTGGTTTCCCCAGATTAGGTTTGAGAATCAAAATAGCAGAGGAGCATTTTGATCAAAATGTTCTTATTACAGCTAATATTTCTTGTACATTTTCTGAAAAAGAAATGTAGTTCATCATTTGTATAATAAATTGTTGGAATCTTGCCTTTTTGGAACTGTAAGAAAGAGGAACTTTATATCTATGTTACCTGAGAAACAATAGAAATCTAGATCCAGATCTGATATAACTTTGCACGAAGGTATTGAAATTGTCAGTGGTATACATATAGTAGTTTACTATTATATATTCTCAATATATTCTACAAATATTAACTGGCTTGAAAAATGAGTGCAGAATGAGCCACCGTACAGAATTGGGCCTTAAAGACAAAAAGAATGTTAATTCAAGTAATCAGTCATATTTTCAATATCACTATCATATTGTTATTTCATGAAAGTGCCAGCTCATGTGTTTCATTATTATTATGTGAAATCTGTGAGACAGTGTTGTTATTCTGCATTGCTGTATGCAAAATGACAAATGTTCCAAGTACAGTCAAACCAAGAATTTTATGGATCTGTTTCACATGGTGTGAATTTTGTTCCAGATCTTATCATTCTAAGTTGAAATTATGCAAAGTTTGAACTATGGAGATTCATCATTATTTTATGATGAGACTTCAAGGAATTTTTGTCTCTCTTTTGAGTGTGCAAAATGGGGCATTCCCTTTGTCCTTTTGTAGTAATATAGCAGTGCAGTCATAGCCTGTTGGAATAGTTTCATTTGTTTATTTTTTATATCTCTCTGGCATCTGTGATTATCATTGTCATCTGTGTGTACATGTGTACATGTATGTGAGTGAGAATATATTGAGCTATGTCTGCAAAATCAACACATACGTCACTGACATTTAGGTTACATATGTGAGACTGAGACACAGCTTGTGCTACATTGTGTACCTTTTAAAACATGTAGTATCTAGATGTATGGTGATGTTCTGTAAAGGCAATAATTTAAATTCAGATTTGGCTGTCCAGCATTTTTTTTAAAAAGAAACTATGTTCACATCTCTGGCTATCGGATGTCATCTATCTCAGTAATGAAAGAGATAAACAGAAAAACAGATTTTCATCAATCATCTGTGATTAGACTATGATATAGTCTTATTAAAATGAAATCATCGTCATCATTCTTAGCCATCAGTCTGTGTGTAAATGCAATCAGCCAAACAGGGAAAAACATGATAAAATTCAAAGAACAAGTTTTACATTGTGCATTTTTCAACTTATCAAAATCAATAGTACCGAAATTAAATTTTCTTTTGTCTAAGTGTATAGTAAATCTCTTTTATTTTTGTTTTTTTTTAAATTCATTTTTCAGTCATCATATTTTCATTGTAAGACAATGTGAAATTATGGATAGGTGAAATGATTTGTGATTTGTATTGTGTCATCTCTTCCTGTCTTGTATTATTTTGTATGGAAAATAACATGTGGAGTTCTGTTGTATTATTGTCAATGATAAATTTTCATAATGGACTCAATTTTACCATATCTTGCTGATAGATGGGTCCATTTGTTGACACTTAAGATGACTATACCGCAGCAGTTTTCTTAAACTTTAATAAATCTATATATTAACATAACTCTTAGGAGAAAAGAGGCTTATTTTGTTTCAAAATTGTTCCAGTAAGTAAGGAAAATAATTAAATTATTATGAGAGAGGTCTAATGTGTGTCTGAATGTAGAAGATTAATTGAAATTGGTGATGTATAATGGTGTTTTTCTTTCTTAGTCATAATTTATCAAAAAGTTTTTATCCTTTGAAAAAAATGATTCAAAATTTTTTTTTAAAATTCCTGCCTTAGAAAGTGAATCTTGAATCAAGTGTACAAATGTAAATAGGAGAACGATAGCATAGAATCTACTACTATGAACCATGTCCCATAAAAGCAGGTGCTTTTGTAAGTTGAAACTGTTTCATCAGGTCATTGATAGCTCTGGCATCTTTGTTAACCAGAGCTAACAAGAAAGGAGACAAAAGGTATGGCTGTCAAAGCGAGCAATATCTGAATATGTACCACTGGATTTGTTCATCAGTAACTTCGTTATATCACTTGATTACCAAATTTTGATACAGATCTAATTTGTATTTTTCTATTATATGGCAAAAAAAATCAGCCGTTGTTGGTGGGCTTCATTTGCTTTATCCAGAATCTGATTATATGTTGTTTGTGTAATGTTTCAGATCAGAGACAGAAGCAGCTGATGGAAGCTTTGGACAAAGTGCCACCAAGGACTTATTTAGAGGCTACAGCCGTACTTAAGAAATGGATAGATGACATTGACAAGGCCATCAAGAATGAAAAAGTTCAAGTGGCTTCAGTAGCAGCAATGACATCTCAGTTGGAAACATACAAAGTAAAGCAGGATCTTGGTGATCATGTCTACGAAAAAGCATTCACATATGTAAAATGGCTTTTCTTCCTCTGGCATTGAAACAGCCAACTGGAAGAAAAATGTTTTAAATCAATTTCAGTGACACTGCATGTGCCTCTCTTTTTGGGTTTTAGGTGCATATTATTGGAATGGAATTCAGTGCAGACAAAATATTTATTAGATGAAAACTATAAATATTTTATTATCTTAAGGATACTGAAAAACTTATCATTCAATTTGCATGTATTGTTTCGTGAAAATTTTTGAATTTCTAGATCCAAGGAATACAACTAGGGTTTTAGACAAAAACATATGAAATTAGTAACATAGAGACAAATATTGTAAAACTTCCAAAAAGAAAGTAGTTCCTTGATAAAGATTCATAACAATCAGTGCTTTTAAGAGACCATCACATCTATATTTTACCTATTGTCTTGTTTGACTTACTACTTATAGTTGTTTATAAATTTACTGGTTGTAACTTTCAGATACAAGCCATATATAACAAATACAATCTCTTTACAGGAACTGAATAAGGAAGTTCAGGACCACACCTCCAGCTTGGATTACATCAACAAAACCGGTCGTGATCTCATTTCCAAGTCCCCGCCAGATCGAGCAGTGACCTTGCAGTCAGACCTGGATGCACTCAACAATGAATGGACAGCAGTCATCACCTCCTTGGAGCAGAGACAGGCCAAACTAGAGAAGTACATCACCATAAGCAAGGAGTTTCAGGTTGGTGTCAGATGTACTAATGAGCGGTTCACACTGAGGCAGAATATGTAGCAAAGGCTTATATTGCTAGTGACGATTTGGAGCTCAGTGTTTTGAGTTGTGCACCACTCATGATGACAAATGATAAAAATTGACTACCATTAATAATAGTGTTTCTCAGATTTGTGACTACGTAAGCCTTGTAAGTGATGTTGACAGTTATATTTATAATTTTCTTCTAAAACTGTTCAGTAAGCCTTTCATCAGAATCAGCTCTTATTTAGCATATTTACAACTTATATTTTTTGTATCTCTTTTTTTTTTTATTGTATATGTCATATCAGATGTACAATTGTCCTTCAATTGATGTACTTATCTTTATGCCAAATATTACTTACTTTTCAAGGATCAAATGGATGGTCTGATCAAGTGGATGAATGAGATGGATGTTTTCCTACATACCCCAGATCCATCCTTGGGAGATATCCCAGCCTTACAGGCTCAGCTACAGGAAAGCAATGTAAGACATTAATATGTTTGCATTATGTTCTTCATGTGTTTCAGGTGACTGTCTTATCCTCTGCAACAGAACAGTGAAAAATAATATTATATCTAAAACTCAAACTTTTGAAAAGTTTTCAGTTATTATTGTGAAAGATATGAGAAACCTCTTCTAATTTATCACTTTATATGAAATGTTTCGCCCTAAAAAAATAAAATTTTGATTAATATCCAATTTGCTGTTTGCTGTTTTATGCTATGGACGGTCATAATCAACATTTTTTTCTTTGAGGTGAAAAGAATTGATGGCTGAAATGAATGTGAAAAAATAAGATCAGATGTGAGGTTTCACTGACAGTTTGATATAATCACTTATTAGATTCTGCAATCCTTAATATTGTATAGGTGTCTTTTATTTTTTTAAGATTGTGTGTGCATTTCTTGTAATGACAATCATTCTGGGTTTATTTTTTCTCCCAGGGCGTGGAGGATGACATCAAAACCTTGCAAACCAATGTCAAGAACATCAACTCTGTCTGGAAAAGTCACCTGAGTGAGGCTGAGCCCATGTACAAGGAGCAGGTGGAGCAGGAGGTGAAGAGCCTGAATGAGAGATGGGAGAAAGTTGTTAACCTTGCCTCTGAGCAGAACAAGAGACTGGGCAGCTCTCTGAAGAAGAGCCAGTCCATTTATGACCGCATCGAAGCCCTGAACATGTGGCTGACTGAGATTAAGGACAGCCTGGCCAACAAGGACTATTCAGTAGAGAACGCTAATGACCTGTTGGTGAAGACAAAGAAGTTCAAGGTAAATAATCAATCTAACTTCAACTTCATATATGTCTTGACTTCTACCAATGTCGTAAGTGTGTCAATGAAACTGAGGCCATCAACTTCCTCTGTCCGTCTGTCTTCTGCTTTCCTGGACTCAGCCAGTCCCATTCCCATCCGTCCTCTTCATGTTGTCCTTTTATTTGTCTTTCTCATATATTCCTGCCTTTCAAGTTTTTGCATCCTAGATAGACAATTAAGCTGCTGAAATGCATTTCACTGAGACCTACTGTCTATTTGAATTTCTTCTGAGCATACAATTTGATGTGATAATGTGTTCAGTGTGTAATGCTTGATGTGTGTTATGTTCAGCGCCTGACAGGCCGCAGATACAACTGCTCTGTGAAAACGTGCTTTTTTCCGTTGTTATTCATTGTTGTTGGGAGTGATTCTTGGCATGGATGTTCATCTCGATGTAGTGCATCAGTATCTTAAAAATTGTGGAAATTGAACAACGGAGAGCCGAGCTTTTTTAATAATTCCATGGTATTTTTG